>PVJX010017580.1:0-38063 GCA_004027295.1 Dolichotis patagonum | reverse complement strand
ACCACAGTGATATATGTGCACCATGTTTATAGCAGCACAATTTGTAATAGCCAGATCTTGGAAACAACCTAAGTGCCCATCAACTGAGGAATGGATAAAAAAGTTGTGGCATTTTTATACAATGGAGTACTACTCAGCTATAAAGAATGATCACATTGAGATATTTATAAATAAATGGACACGACTTGAGACCATTCTCATAAGCGAAATAAACCAAACTCACAAGGGTAAATACCATATAGTCTTCCTAGTATGAGATTTGATAAGAGTATATAAGACTTTATGGTAAGCATGAGTCCCCATCTCACAGCTTCAAAGTCTTTCAAAGTTTTCAATCATCAGTTGGAATGGTGTTATCCTGTTTTGTTTGACTATATCATGCGTGATGATATGAACAGCTGTTTTGAAGAAAACAAAACATTATGCCAGCTATTGCTGATTTAATATCATCCTTTTTAGAAGTCCTACCATGCTTTTTTTTCTACTACTGTTAGTTCTATCTATCACATTGTGTCTTACTGAAATTTGAATATGTGTGATAGTTTAAACAAATTTTTTTTATCATAAATGAGATATTATAGTACCCATTGATCGTTTTCTGTTATTCGGTTCAGAAATCCCTGTAATTCTTTCACTCTATGCATGGCTTTATACTATTGTGTTATGTTTGATATTGCTGTATTTGAAACTATGCTCAACTATAGCAGAGTAAGAGATATGGTGTTAGCTACTGTTGATGTCCAGTTGTCTTAATGTAAAGTACTGTGTTGCCTATGTTGTCCTGTTCTGATCTGCTCTGTACTGCCCCCTTTTGTTTTATTCTCTTTCAAATAAAAAATAAATAAATAAATAAATATTGACATTCATTTCTAATTTTATATTTTTTGTTTTTAACAAACACAATTAGAAGGAGGAACTCCAAAATGTATCAGGTTAAGCTCCAGAAAAATGTGTGTTCTCCTGGTGGACATATACCTGCAAAAATCTGCTGAAGCATTTAAAGAGAAGATTTATTTGTAACCTCAAGGCAGGTGACCACAAGTCCAATTAATAAACTGGAGAAATAAACTAAAATACTATGTCTCCATCTCCCTTCATCTCCCCTAATTATGAAGGAAAAGTTTCCCCATAGTCTTGGCCTGACCTTAAGTCAAGACCTTAGCATGTCCTGGAGGAGATGGCATATGATGTTCCTTAGATATTTCTAGTAACTGTTGTAATTGCTTTTTGTAAGTAGTGGGAGATCAGAGCGCTGGACATAAGCTACACTTTCGAATATGTAGAGTAGGAACTGATGTTTGAGTTTCCTGGGAATCGAAAGTCAAACTGAACCCAGGAAAGGAAAATATGTGCCAAGTTTTATAAGACCCACTTATCAGATCCACTTAGAAACAATAAGACCCCCAAAAAAGGGTGCCTTCTCTTCTTTTGAACTGAAATGAAATTTGGAAGTTCTTGTTATTACACTGGGTTGGGCACATTAGTTACAGAATTGGGGTTGTGCTGACTAACCTGCCTGAGAAACCTGCCAGCACTGAGGAAGACCTTAAGGAGCTTGAAAACAATGGGAAAAGGATAAAGTTGCTTTGTCTGACACATCATGAACCTGACTTATTCAAGAAAAGATACACCTTTTCATCTTTAAATTTTTTTTTTATTTTAAAAAGCAAAACAGAAAGAAAAGGATATACATGATAAAGAATTTCAAAAAATAGTAGGAAATTAATACTAGTTAACATATTGCATATTGTTATCTTAGAACTAACTGTTCAGGTTACAAGATCTAGGCACAAAAAAATGATCACACAAACAGTAACAACACAAGCTATTTTTTTTGATCAGCTAACAGAGGTTGGTAGTGTAGTTATCGATCTTGCATAAATTTCTTTATCAATGATTTAGAAATTTGTTAAAAGGCTTCTCTGTTTTTCTTCAAGCTTCATTTCTAACAGCTTTTAAAATATTATTTTAAGTGTAAAAAAGAGCAAAATAAAAGATAGAAAATAGGAAATGCAAAGATAGATCTTCTGCAAATATGTTAGGGACTGAGAGATGGAAAGAATGGCGAGGAAGAGGAGGGAAAAGAGATGAAAAAAGAATTACGATGTGTTATACACATGTACCAACTTCCCACAAGGAATGCGAGCATTATGTACTGCAAGCATGTACAAATAAAAAACTGAAAAATATTATTTTAAGGCAGTTATATAATGTATAAATGTTTACCACCTTTTAACTTCAGCAAATATGCAGATGTAAATAATGACCACTGCTTCTTTCTTTGTCTTTCTCTCTCTCTCTCTTTCTTTCTTTCTTTCTTTCTTTCTAGAATTTGCATAACTACAATTAACTTTGAGAGAAAACAATAATTTCTACTCTTTAGAACCTTTGAATTTTGTTTGTTACATTTAAATGATTTTAGATACTTTTATAAATGATCCATGGTATTTGAAATAAATATTTATTTACAGTTTAAAGAAAACAAGTTTTTCTGTATCTACATTATTTCTGTCTATAGCCAGATATAAGTAAAAGAAACATCCCCAAAAAATTCATCAGAAAAGAAAATATATCTTCCTCATAATATTTGAAGCCTACAGTAAGCTCTAAGAGGAGTAGAAGAAACATTTCACAGTGGAAGCAGAACACTGATTTTTCTACAGGTCTTACGAGCCCAAATATGTATACAAAAAGGATGAGATGGGACAGCTGTTCAAGGCAGTGGTTCTATATAACCTCCCCAGGGCCACTGTGGTATCTTGGAACTAAGATCGTTGTCTTAGTTTTTTTGTTGCTGAGACAAAATACTTGACACTCTGATTAACTACTTAAAAGATAACAATGCTCATTGTATCAACTATTTTTATTTTGTTATTATTTTGTTATGAAATTTTGTTTGACTTTTTTTTTCCATAAAAAAAGTTCCTTGACACCTGAAGTTATGGAGGAGGAAAGGTTTATTTAGCTCACACTTTGTAGGGGTTTCAGTTCATGATCAGCTGGCTCCAAAGGTAGTGTGGCATGGCAGACAGACATCACACAAGAGAAACAGCTCATGGCAGACAAAAGGTAGCAAAGCAAGCAGCAAGCTACAAGTAACTAGCTGCAAGCCTCTTTCTGTCCCTTGCATTGAATGCTCTTCAATGTAAGGGACCGGTAGCACTCCAAGGCAGGTAGCACTCACACCCATAATCCTAGCACACTTAGTCCTACCATTGCCCCATGAATCAGTCACACACTTTAGATCCAGCCATCTCCAAAAAAGCACCACCTATGAACACATGAGACTTTGGGGGGCATCTAAACATAAGCTCTAAAAATCGTATTAGTAAGGTTATCCAAGATATGGGGCAAGAGGGTATTATTTCAGTTATAATGCAGAAGTAGACATTGGAGTTTAAAGAATGGCACTTCCAAATTGGCAAGGTTCATGCAGATTAAAAGTCCACATACCTCCTGAGCCAGAGTTCCCTTTATAATTTAGCCAAGGAAAGCATCTGCATATGTGTATCAAAAAAGCATGAACAAGAGCTTTCTAGGGACATTGTTTTGCAAATAAAGAAATGACCGATCACTCAAATGCTACTTAGTTGATGGTTAATTGAATTATGGACATTTGTATCATGAAATATTATACAATTATTAAGTAAAATGTGTATACTACATGTAAAATCTACATGAAAATATAAAAATTAAATGAAATTGTAAATATGAATAAAGTATGATCCCATTTCTGAAAAAAATGTGTGTAAATTTTCAGGAATTCTTAGAAAAGGCCTTAAAAGGATAAAATAAACTTAATAATATACTTTAGGAAAGAATCAGGCATGATGGTGTATGCTTGTAATCCCAGCCACTTAGCAGTCTGAGGCAGAAAGATAATATGTTCAAGGTCAAATATATGTAATAATATACTTTTCAGAAGGCAAGTGGATTAGGGAGAGAGTGCTGAAAGGATGCTGAAAATTGATTTCTCTACTGTTTGATCTTGACAATGAGAATATTCTCATGCATTAATTTTGTGAAATGTTACGATAAAATATGAAAATTCTTCCTTGTATAACTTAGAATTTTGGGTTTTTGTATCTCAAAAAGCCAGAAACTGAAAATAAACTCAACATGGATTATAAAGCTTTAAAAATTTACATTTTCATTTACTCTCATTCATTACCCCCCAAATTTATACCACATAATTGTCCTTATCATTAAAAGGTACTAGATTATAGATGTTACATTTGTGTAAATCAACACACAAGTTGACACTCTTAAATCAGCAAATATTTAAATCAACATACAAGTTGACACCCTTAAATCAGCAAATATTTATGAAATACAGGAAGCATTTCCAGTACTATATTAGACACAACACCAAATATCATGGAATTTCAGAAGGTAGCATGTAGTGACATTATATATGAGCTAATCCAAGACAATCTAAGAAATTACCAGATATATTTACCTTCAACATTATGAGAGTTAACAACATGAACAATGGCAGATAACTACTCTGGTTTTTTTTAAACCTTATAGTTTCAAAATAAAATGAGTAAATATTAATAAAAAATATGGCATGGCTGAAACAATATTGTCACTATATTAAAGCAGAAGAAACTTTAAGTGCCTAACGTCATACAACAAGTAAATATCAGGAGCACAACTTGATTCTGGGTCTAGTAGGGGGCTCATAGTTCATCTCTTTCTATTATATCAATGTACCTCCTATCTCCCATCTGACTATTTGGAAAGGCTCTCCTTCCCTTTTGGTCTCATAAGTTTTAGAACTGGAAGACCAAATCACAAGAACTGTTACATTTACTGGTTCAGAACATCACAACATTCATAGATGTTATACAAATCCATCATTATTTTAAACTGGGCCACCACATGTATTTCAATTTATTTTTAAAAACAGTTTGGATTCCATCTTTTCTGGTCTTCTCTTGTGCCTTGAAAACCTTCCAGGAGCAGTTCATTCTTTATAATTTCTGGCTTTTTTCCAGTTTAAAGTATACTTAACAGGTGTTGTTTGAGCAAGGCCAATATTCCTGAGTACTTTCGATATTCAAGCTTTAAAGTGAATTTGTTTAATTGGATTGCTGCCATCCCTGGCAGTAATTGAGAATTCAGAAAAAGGCAAGAATGAAATGATAACAGTAGAGGTAATTTCAGAGTATAGATGCTGTAGAAAAAAAGGTATGTTGTTAGCTATAGGAATCTGGGACATAAAAAGTGTTGAGAAATAGCAAAGATGTGGAGAAATAATAGCGGAAGTGGGCTTCATTGTAAAAATGGTGACAGTGATCAGCATTCATAGTGTACTCAAGTGAGTGTTAAGCACTAATAAGCAGAAGACCTCACAATATAGATCATATTTTGCTCCCATTTTATAGATGAGGAAATAGAGGATGAAAGATGTTGAGCAATTTGCTGAGTTTTCTTGTTAATAAGTAAACAGCCATCTGCAAAAGTGTAGTACTTCTCAGATCAGATTTCATGTACAATCAGGACATTATCCAAGTTAATTCCATGAAAAATGGACTTTCCTGAGTGCTGAGGAATATAAATGGAAACCTAGTTACCTTTTTTGTGGCCTGATTTTTACTTTCTTCTTTGCCCTCCTCAGCACACAAAAGAACAAATGATCTGTACAGGTCAAGGAAACTCTGACTGCTGAAATGCTGTGATTTTTACTCAAATCTCCTTCCATTGATTTGCATTTCATATGAAATCTCTCTCTTTCTCCCCGCCCCTCTTTTTGCTACTCTACTCTTCTCTCCTATTTGGCTTCTCTCTAAAGACCAAAATTCTCTGTATGCCTTCACCAGGCTTCAGCAAGTTCCTTCACTGTGTCAGTCCACGTGTGTGCCATTACTTAGGTGTGGTTTGAGCTTCTCCCAAGACCTACTGTGATTGGAGACTTAGTTCCCATGGTGGGGTCTTTGGGAAGTATGGAAGCCTTACGAGGTAAACCTGGGGAAGGCTGTTAAGACACTGTTTTTAGGAGTCCCCTTGTCACCCCATACATTCTTAAGAGAAGAATGTAAAAGGAGCAAGCCTGGCCTTTCATGTCCTCTCTGCTAATGATTCAAGATATAACTACTTGTCCTCACGCCTATGTGCTTCCATCATTGCTATCCACACCGTGAGCTGGAAGATCCAAGGGGTGCCTCTTACCGTAGAGCCTACAGTAGGTTGCTTAGATGTTGAACCTCAAAAACAATGAAGTAAAAAATTGTTTCATTCTCTATAAACATCTTTTTTGGGGTATTTCACTATCGTGAAACAAAGTTGACTAACACAATGTGGGCTTGGTTGACTAAGGCTTTGATTCAAGCCTGGCTCCATGTGACTGTGCTATGAATACCTTCCTGTCTCCTAAGTTAGCTGTGTCAGTGCCACGGTCCCAAGTTTTTGTGTTCAGATTGGCCTGGTTTGTGTTAGTTTTCTATTTTTGGAACAAAGAGTTGTTGTCACAATCCGTATGATGGCGGTGTCTCTTTTGGGGAATGTTGATAGAAATATTTTTTTTCCTCAGAAAAGAGTATCAATGAGAAAGAAATAATTCATATTTTTAGAACTACAACTTTGAAGTGGTAGGTGGAAAATGCAAACTTTATTGAAAGGAGAGTTAACAATAAGAAGGCAGGAGACAGCCTATAAGAGTAACCCAAAAGATGAAGATGATGGGCAGGTATTGGAAGAGGAGAGAAAATAGTACAAGGTCACTTCAGTACAGTATAAAACTCAAAGCAGAAATACTTGGAGACAAAAAGAGAATGTCTTCCTGACACTTGGGACCAGGACAACCCCTAACAGAGAGTAGAAATGGAGCACTGGGTAAGGTTAGGTGGAAAATTTGCATTGAGTGATAAATCTAAAAGTTTGAGTGGAATTTAGAATTCTACAGTATTTTAGAAATCATTTACCAAAATCTAATTTTCACTAAATTTTTTCTCTTAAATCTTCTAGACCAATTTAGAGATAACATGTAATGTTATTTGTTATTTTTAGGGTGAGTCTTCTGCTTTTTTTCCTTGTTTACTTGATTTCATTGCTAAACATATCATTTTTAGATATCAAGAAATCTGTCAAGTGAAAGGAATAGAAAGCTGTTCCCACAGCACCAGACTGTGAGTAACTCAAGGGCAAGGACAATGTTATTTAACTCTGTATCCTTAGCAACCAGCCCAGGGCTTGGCTTCTTGCAGTTGCTTAATAAATATTTTTTGAATGATTCAGACTCCAAGCAGACCACCCTGGGTAGCCAGGTGTTGTGTTAACGGAAAACAGACCAGATCGGAGGCCGAGGTGATTAGGCAGTCAAGGCAGGTAGTGAGAGAATTCCAGGATACAAATCTATTGAAAAAATGGCTTTAGTATTTCTGAACACATTAATAGCAAAGCCAACATGGAAATGTGTAGGCTATTGTGCTTGTGACTAAGCATAAGTAACTAACAGAACAAAATTGTTTCCTCCAATAATACCAGCAACAGCTCAAACCTCAGAGAGCTTTGTGGTGCTTTAAACCCTTCCAAAAGTTCAGAAGCATCACAAATAGCAGCACAGTGCACTCCTCACGTAGGCAATTGGTTCATACCTTCACCCTTTGATATTTCCATCACTGAGCGTCTAAGAAACTTCCTTTGGTTTGTGGGTAATGAATGAGTGGATCATTCTAGGCCAGTGCTGATAAACCTATGGAATGTGTGCCACAGCCAGCTGTTTGTTATCAATGAAAGCTCTAAAAGGTTCACCATCACTGCTCTAGGCTTTTCTTTGACACTTGCCAAATTGCAACACAATAGTATAACTATTGCATAAAGGGATTGCATATGTCAAATATCAATGATGTTTTTTCACTAAGTTCCCCGAATTCATTAAAATCCATTTTATTGAGGGGTTTGCCTAAAATCTATCCTAAAGTCAAAAGACAATATTAAAACAAATTCAGTTATAGTTCTAATTGGCTTTTATTCAAGATTAGTAGTCTCCACTTTACAAAATAGAATGAAATCCGCACTGGGTGACAGCTGACTAGTACATCTTGTAATACATGAAAGAGGAAACAGAACAATAAGAAAAACTATTTAATAGCATGTTACATGAGGCTATTTTTTAGTTTTTGGTAAAGATTAAAGCAGAAGTAATTTATTATGCTGATTCAGGTAGATTAGAATGTCCTGTTTGCAAGAAAAAATGACTTTTTTGTGATCTACTTGATTCCTTATAGTCCCAGTTTAAGTATGTGGTGTTTGGCAAGAGTGAATCCATTTTGGTTTGGGATGGTCTGTTGGGATCTAATGCAGGTGTTGAGTTGAGAAAAATGGCCTCCCATCACCAATCATGAGGTACACAGTGCTATCTGATGTGGAGGCAAGTTAAAATAGAGGTAAAGAGAGATTCTGTTTTCAGAATCTTTTGCTAGCTAACTAATCTCACTGGAAGCACACGGAAAGGAAATGGGTTAGGAAAGCAAGGAAAACCATGGCTAAGTTACTTGATTTCTGTCCCCATACATTTCATTTTGAGCTTACTTTTATTTGTCTATATTCTTAGCAGTATTTTAAGAACCCCCAATTCTATTCATCACTATGCTAACAAGAAAAAAATTGTCCTTCACAAGAGTATGGGAGATGAAACACATTTTTTTTTGTTTAAAAGTCACAAATAACTAACATAAGTGTAACATTCTGTTTTTTAAAAAATGTGCCTGTCTGAATGTCCCTGTGGCAACCTTGGTTTGTCTTAACATGAAAGGCATAGGCTTTGTGATCTTTCCTTATACAGAGTTGGGTGAGGTTTCAGTTTATCTGAGTACCAAATTTCATGCCAACAATGAATGTGACTTCTTGGACCCTTCACACTTTTCCTTCACAAAGCCTGCATTGGCTGGGTGAGGTAGCACAGTCCTGTAATCCCATCTACTCTGGAGGTTGAGGCAGACAGATCCCAAATTCAAAGTCAGTCTGGACAAGTAAACAAGACTGTCTTCAAAAATGAAAAACAGAGAGAGGAGGATGCAGCTTAGTTGTGCCTCACACTATGGACAAGCAAGGAAATACTCTCCTTTTCTAAATTATATATTTAGGCTTTGTGTAACTCTTATCTCTTCAAATGTAGGGTTGGCTCTAACACAACTGTTGCTGCTGAGTCAAAGTCTGCCCTTGCCTGGCAAAAGCCTGCGGAATTTTGAATTCACATTTTAGGGAAATTTCACTTTTTCCTTCATACCAATTGTGATTTCAGACTCAAAATATTTCCCAGCCCTAGGGTGGGATTTTCTTTCTCCCACGTTCCCTCTCCCTACTTCAGTACTACAAAATTAAAACTACAAATGCTACTAAATCTCTTAAACTATGTGATATTGACACAGAATATCTGCTGATAAACCTGAGTGATTTTTAAAAACAAGAATATAGCAGTCCTGGACATTCATGAACTCAGGAAGAGGAGAACAAGAATTCAACAAGAAGCTAAGACCCCCTGTGAGTTGGCACCATGCATAGGCTGACTGGGAAAGAGCCAACTGCCAGCCTTCTCTTGTGAGTTGGTGCCATTTGCAGACTGAGGGGGAGGAGAACAAGAAGGCAAGAAGCTAAGACCTCCTGTAAATCAGTGCCATGTGTGGCTGACTGGGAGAGCCAGTCCTCAGACCCTACTGGTGCATGGGCAGGGAGACAAGAACCCCTCCCCCCACCATAAGTGACAAGCTGATCCAGAGAAACGCAGGCTGGTAGCTAACGAGGTAAAACACAATTTAAAGCTTGTAGTGTTTGGTGTTTCACTGACTTTGCAGGCCTAAAGGCTAAAGGCCTAAAGTCTGATTATCTATTTAGAGAATAACAATACACAGTATAGCATTTATGGGGGACCTCCTTCTGAAGGTGGTGGCCATTGTTAATGCCCTGTAAACTTGTCTCAAAATCCTGTATCATTCTCATTGTTTTGTTTGAGTGGGTTTTATTCTGTTTTATCTTGTTTGATTTTGTTGTATCTGATGGCATAGGCAGCTATTTCAAAGATAACAAGATGTATTATGGTAGCCATTTTGGATTTACTATTATCTTGTTTTGAAGTCCTGTATTGCATTCATTGTTTTCTTTTCATTTGTTCTATTCTGTTTCTGTTTTGTTTGATTTTACTATGTTTGAAGATATGGGCAACTATTTTGAAGACTACAAGAGGCATTATGGTAACCATTGTTGATTTCTTATTATCTTATTTTGAAATTTTGTGTCACCTCCACTGTCTTATTTTGGTTGGCTTTATTCTGTTTTATTTTGCTAGGTTTTATTCTCTCTAAAATAAAATTTTTTTTAGAAGTCCTCACAGAGCTTGTACTACTTCTAACTCAGTAAGTGTTATAGCACACATGGAAATATATTTTAGTCTAACTACATTTATAATTTGGTTGGGATGATATGTGTATGGAAATCACTAATACAGAGTGTAAGAAAATTGAGATGAATGCCAAGTCAATATGATGACCAGTTAATGCTAACAGAATGAACAAATGGTAACAGTTTCCACAGAGAGAAAGAAAAGGAGAGACGGTTTTGACTTGAGTCAACAAAGTCAGGTAAAAAAATGAAACAGAGATGGTAAGACCATGCACAAACTTATAGGAGCAATGAATAAAACACCCTAGTTGATAAGGCACGTGCTGAGAAAAGTTTGGGGCATTAGTTTGGAAGGTTAATGCTGAGTTCAGTCTATGGAGTGCAAACTGAGGATTACAAAATAAGTTTTGAGGAGATGTACTAACAGTGAAAAATTCTGAGGAGTTAAGTGAGGAGTTAATACAGGAGACTCTAGCAAGTTTGTATGCTCGCATGGACCCTTCTGCCAGTGTTCACTCTCTATTACTCCCCCAAAGCAGAGGCTTACAGTCATGCTTCCCATGAAATCTCACAGTAAATAGTGCATTTTAAATAAAAATATGTTGAGTGATTGAAAGTGAGTAGGAAATGTCTAAAGGAAGTAAGACTAAGTGAGGAGTAATGTAATTTTTTTTTGGACCAAAGGAAATAAACCAGCTTCTAGTACAGTGGCTCTGGGAATGATTTAGTCAAGGGAAGTTTGGCAATATCTGCAGAGTTTTGGTTTTGGCAACTCAAGATGTTGCTGGTGTCCGGTTGGGATCCTGCTAATCATCCAGCCCAAAATATTGATAGTGCCAACGTTGAGATGACTGGCAGTAAAAATTAAAAACTAAAAATAGAAATAAGACAAAGGATAGATATAAAAATTTGATAATGGCTGTCATCGAAGAGGAAAAGAAGAACAAACGTTACAGGTCACGTGGGAATTATCTTCTGGGTTACTGAGGAATAAGTATATAATGAGCAAATCAAGAGCCCAAAGGAGAAACTCAATTATTCTTACCTGAAGGTTGATAGTTTGAGTTGAGAGTGGATGAATTCATGAGAAAGACAAAATTCAGAATAGTACATTTGGAAGCCAAGGACGGCAGACAAGAAGTAAGGGAAACAGGACTAACGGTCTAGATGTGGTGGACACCAAAGCTGATACAAGACTGACACATTATTGAGCAGTTTAGAGGGAGAGATGAAAATTAAGCAAATAATCTCTAGTATATCTACAGCAGTAGAAAGTGTGAGTTTTGATTTAAAAAATGTGTAGGTTCTATGGGAAACTTTAACTTGTATATTGAGGACATATTTGTAGACTGGGAAATAACTCTCTTAGCAAACAACATTCACACTGAAAGAAGAGTATAAATTTGCCAGGCAAAGAATAGAGGAAAACATACTGTAAGTCACTGAAGTGTTAGGAATGTAACAGACAAAAAATGATTAGTTTGAAGGAACAGAAAGTGGTGATTGAGTCACAGAAAAGGAGGAATGAGTTGAGGTTGAAGAGGCAGATGGAATGGATAATGTAAGCTTGGAGACCATGTTGAAACTTGGCTTTAATCCAGTTGTAATAGAAAACTATCAAAATGTTTTAATCAGTGATATGAGAATATACATTTTATACTGTTAAATGTATGTTTTAGTTTTATAATTTTAAAATTGGGTATAACGTGGACAACAAATTGGAGAGTCAGGGTAATAAAAGGAGAGTAAATAGGTATCTATCATAGGAGATAAGTCAAGAGATCATGACAGTTTGGACTCAAGGCAAGTGATAGATTGGTTAAAAAAATTAAGAAAAATCAAATTATTTAAATGCTGTTGTTGAGTAGAATCCTTTTGGAGAATGCTCTTCTAAAAAATTCATGCTCAGGTAATGACTCTGAGGTCACTGAGGCTGTTATAACAAATTACTACAAAATAGGTAGTTAATAATGATGAAAATTCATTATCTGACAGTTCTGGAAAACAGAAATCCACAGTTTAACCACTGACAAGGCCTATTCCTGCTGAAGCTTCTAGAAGAAAATTATTTCTTACTTCTTTAAGTTTATGGTGGCTCCAGGCATTCCTTGGTTTACTGTTGTGTAACTCCTCTTGTGTCTTCTGATTTTACATGGTCTCATCTTATAGCATTTAAATCTCTCACATTTTCGCTTATAAAGACATTCGTCATTGAATTTAGAACCCACCTAGATAATCTCAGGGGTTCTCAGATTCCATTGGCTAGAAGTTAGTCCCATGGCCAGCAAGACCAGGACAGATAGTTTAATTGTATACCCAGAAAAGAAATGGGTTTTGGTCAGCACCAAGATGTCCCTGACACAGATCATTGCCATATATAAAATTTTTCTATCAGATTCTCTTTCTTGAATAAGAGATGTCTCTGAGTTATGATTTCCAAGATTTGCTGATGTTTGACATTGAATGAACCTATAATTTAAAGTAAAAAGCATCAAGATGTGATATGTATATGTACCAATACCCTATTTTGAATATTTTCATTATGTATCCCAATCATATACAAATAATTTGTAAATAAATACAAAATTAATAACTTTAGTTTTCTCTTATATTTCACGTAAATCTGTAAGCAAATTCTGTTATATTTACCAACTCTATATTTCTGAACTTTGTTACTACCATTTAATTCTACAAATCACTGCTAACTTGAATTATTTTCAAAAGCTTTCCTAGCTGATTTCTTTGTTTCTGCCCTTGCTCTTTTCTGTCTATTCTTCACATGGTTTGCAGAAAATTCCTTCTGAGACATAAATCAAATCTTATTACACATCAGCATGAAATCACCCAGTCACGACCCATCTCAGTGAAATCCAGTTCAGATCTTGCCTTATAAGGCCTGACACAATTTTATGCTTGGCTACCATTCTGATGTCAATCTTACTTTTCTTTCTGAGTTTTGTTTTTGTTTTTGTTTTGCTCCACTCACATTGGATACTTTGTTTCTAAAATATGCTTCTCTTTCTGCTCTTGATTTCCTCCCAGAAATCAGTTTCTCCACTCCTGTCAGCATCCATCCTTTTTTAAGGCTATGTGGGGTCATTAGTGTTGGTACTGGTCACACAATCCTCACTTCATTTTCCTTCATATTGCAACTTGACACGTTATGTAGTATCTGTTTTTCCCTACTAAGATGGGACCTCCACGAAAGTACAAACTCTCTTTTGTTTGATTTTACAGTAGTGCAGTAGGTGCCACACAATAGGTACTCAATAATATTTGTCAAGTAAATGCATTTCATCTAATTATTAAATTATTGTGCAAATATGTTTTTCAAAAGAACCACTTCTCATAACCATTAATAGTGCAAAGAATTAAATGTTACCTTAGGGTAATTGAGGTTATCAAATTGATGCAAATTGAAAATCAAAGAAAAACATTTTAAAGTGATCATAACAGATAAGTTGAATAAATACAATTTTATTAAATAGATGACATCACATTGTGATTTGCAAAAGTAACAAAATTATAAGTTAAAAGAACATTGATGTACATATATCTTGTTTAAAATATAATACATGAAAATTAAAAATTATTAAAATTAAATTTATGTTTTTATGTATGTATGTATTTATTTATTTATTGATGTATTTTGGTACTGGAGATTGAACTCATGACCTCACACTTGCCAGCCAGGCACTTATGCCACTGAGCTAAATCCCCGGCTCTTATGTTTTTATTTTTTGATCATTTTTTATTTTATGATCATTTTTAAAATTTTATTTTAAAGAGAAGAAACAATAAAAACACTGATAGGAAATTTCAAGACATGGTAGTAGGAGAGCAACATTAACACATTGGAAACGGTTATTTTCAAAGTAGTTGCTCACGTTGTAAGATATAGACATGAAAAACTCATCAAGCAGTATAAACACAAACCTTTCTTTTCAGTGAACTAATATAAATTAGCAATTAGTAGTTTAACTACCTTAACTATAATATACATATTTTTTTCTTTTTCCCTTCCATCTTATGCATACCCTATGACCCACCAATTTTACATATTTATCCAAAAGAAATGTGTTTATATAATCACCAAAACCACATGTGACTATTCATGGCAACCTAATCCATAATATAACAGATTAAAGATTACTCAAATGGTTATCAGCAGTAGAATTCACAATTCAATAATATACATTTCAAAATTTCACTGAAATAAGAATAAACGTTTATAATTTCATCTAACATTATAGATGAATTTCATAAGTTTCACTGAGTTAAAGAAACCAGCTAAATCATTGTTACTCTCCTATTATCTTATTTTGAAATTTTGGTTTTTTTCTCTTTAAAATAAAATTTAAAAAAAAAGAAGGCAGCTACAAAAATACATACTCTATGGTTCCTTTTACATATAGTCCAAAAAGTCAAAATGAATACATGATTATTATAACATATGATGTTATATATATACATATATATATATATACATATACATGTATATATGTTTATAATGTATTAGACATGGAGATTAGGGGTTGGATGAGGGCTGGGTAGTGATGTGAAAAGGAAATAAGATCTCTGGCACACAGTCAATGCTATTTCTTATTTCAAGTCTGTTTCATGTCTTCATTTTGTGAAAACTCATTGATCTCTTCACTTATTATATATACTCTTTCACTTATGTATATTTTATATAAATAAAGCTTTCAAAAATCAATAAAATTGCATTTGATATATAACATCATATATTTGGTGTTCAATCAAATATAAATATTCTACTGATTTAACTAAAGCTTTCATCTTGGTTTTCATTCTGCAGACTGCTTCTAAGTAACACTTGGATTTGCCTTTTATACACATGCAGTGTCTGAATACTTTCTGGCAAACATTGATCAAATTCATCTCCTTTTATAGGTGCTGGCTTCCCTAATTAAAGCAAAGCGGTTCATTGCAAGGTTTGAGGAGAGTCCAAAAGAGCTCCAGTTATGTAAGCAGCCTCTGGCTCTTTCCCTGGGTTTCTCCCTCACCTTGAAAGTCCAGTATATTGATTCCTGCCAACACTACTAGTTCCTAACATTTTACTACCTGGTTATAGTACAAAGTCCTTTCTATTGCTGCTATATAGAAAAAGCTCAAGCAAGCTAATGTTTTTGAAATAAATTCTGCTATATAGGAATAAAGAAGTACAAAAGAAATGAAAAGAATTAAACACATAGAATTGTGTCTTCAATACAGAGTTCAGACAACATTATGCAATTATTAGTCGTATGAATAAAACACATTTATTCTATGTTGAGTGAGACAGCTACAATTTCAGTTACCACAGCTGATTCTAAGTTAGGATCCTTTAATAACATTCATTCCTTCTCTAGTTCCATCATCATTCTGTCTTGATATTTTGTAAGCTATGCACTAAACACTAGGGCATTTAGTGCACTCGGGTGCACCAAACCCTTTTCCATGCAAAATAGTAGAAGAATGGGATAATGGTGTAATCATTTTCAGCCCACTTGTATAATAATCCATTGAATTAACATGAGTTTCTTAGAATCACGAAGTGGCTTTTATGAAACACATGCTATCACAAGAAGAGAAATGGCTCTACACATTCCATCTAAATTCTTAAGTTTGCCAGCTATACATAGGTTTCTTGCTGAAGTCACATTATTATATTTGTCCTATTTGTATAAGGGCATGTACTATGCATATAACACAGTTGTGAAGAAAGTGAAAAAGACCTTCTCTCATTGAAGACTAACAGAGCCAAGAAAATATTTCTGCCTATTCAACATAATAATTTTGCGGTAGCTTGGTTCCAGAAGTCACATTCTCATTTTTAGTCTACCTATATTATTGCCACCGATTGAACATTCACTTCTTACAAATCACAAAACAGCCTTTGTAATCCTATTATAGCTGTCCTGTTATTTTTTTCAAAAACTGGTCTGCCTTTAGAAATTGATAAAATCTACCTTCATGTCCTCTTGATGTTAGAATTTCATGACCCCAGAGATTAAATTTTGAATTTTATTTTCAGTTATTACTGTTTCAGCACTGTAAATATTCAAAGACCACTTCATAAGGTCAAGGAAATCAGCAACTCTCATATGAAAGGAGCCAAGGCCTTTGGACATGGGGCATATTGTCTTTCCATAGCTTCTCCAGCCTACCTAGAAATAACCAGCCTCCCTCAATAATCCTTGGATTCTTCACACACATCCTAGTATCCTAGAACACTGGAAATTTATTCAGTTCTTAAAGTCTGTCACTCCATGTAATGCTGGTGAAAATTCATTTTAGTGTTTTTCCACTGCTAGTCATGGGCTTGCAAAGTCCTTTATCAGGTGAAAGTTTTATTCTCAAGGGCTTCAGATATATGCAGATCAAATAATCTCAGGTTTCCAGGCCCATAAGAGAATGATACCATTTGTTATGTGGCTCAGGTTACTAAATTGTAAATAAAAGGATCAACTCACACTACCTAAAATAAGGAAAGAAGTAGATAATAGTATTGGGGATCAAAGCTACAATGTGAACAACCACCCAGGCTGGAACGAGGCCTAATCAGGTCACACTTGCCACATTTTGATGCCAACATGGTTACCTTCACAAATATGTGATTTTTCCATGAAGAAGGTTGGGACTGAGTAAAAGAACCAGCACCACAGCTTCAAGCAGCTGTCAGATACCAGCACTGACATCACAAGAGCAGTGGTTTCTTCACCAATCCATGCCTGTCCTTGCCCAATCCTGCTGCCGCACTGAGGGAAACCTTGTCCCCTTTGAAGGTTAGGAAGATGTCTCCTGACTGTGATACTTTGTAGTACAGTGAAATTGCCACCAAGCATAAAATGAACTAAATAGTTTTGGGGCAGTGTTTGACCACCTTCTATTTATGCCATTGGTGATGGAAGGACTCTTCACCTATGGCAAGGGCAGATGCTGAACACATTGCACCTAGTGTTAGGCTGATAACATTCACTGCGGTTAATCATAAACTTAATCATGACCTGGAGAAAGGAGATCCAGCGTTCCGTGCTGAGCTACATGAGGACTACACTTAGGAGCAGTGACCAAGCAGGGGCTTTGGAAGGCAAGCTCTGTAGTCTCAGGAGGCACAGTGGCCCAGCTTCCACAAGAGAATGTGATCAGTCTTGCCGTGCAGTCCTAAGGGCTGTCAGAGAACTGCAGCTCAGTGTTTAGAGAGAAGCCAGAGCTGTGCCAGGTGCTTGTGATTAACACGTCATCATTCAGGTGCGGGACCTTATCTGTGGGAGCAGAGTGAGGTGGAGAATTTGTAGTCAGACCATTCAACATCCTCGTAATTTTAAAGAATGTCAAGACAGCAGATACTGTTGAATCTTTTTTTTCTCCCAGAGGCTATTTTCTGATTTTTTATTTATTTTCAGGAGAGTAAAATTAAACACAACAAAACAGAACAAAATTGAACACAAGAAAGCGATGTAAGACACATAAATTTCAAAGCAAGGCGATCAGAGATCTTCACTATCTATCATGTTGACTCTTGTTTTCTTCCAAACAGTTGTCCATATCTTCCCATACAGAGAATTCACATGAAACAACATAGTATAGAACTGATCCGAACAGAAGGAAGGAAGGCGTTTTAGGTCTTCAAGACCAGACAATAGAAAAGCCAAGAATGGCTGTCATAGTGTCTTCAATTCTCCTCAAAACAGCTGTCTATACCTTCACGTATGTTGAACCTAAAACAAAACAGGCTAAAATCACTCTGAACAAAGAATGATAGTATTGCTGGATTTCACATCATGATGCTACGGAATCAGCACTGGGTACTGTAGTGTTTCTTTTTCTTCAAAGCAGTTCATTTCATCATGAGTTATATAATTGGTTCTCATAAACTGTAAGTTTTACGCATGCATGAGTCTCTACATGTATATCCTTTCTGTATTAGAGGGAAAACCAAAACAAAGCAAAACAAAACAAAATAAATTCCTAGAAAAACATGAAATGAAAAAGTCATATAAAACCACAATACAAGGTGATTTACATTGGTTACTATGATGTCTCAGCAGTATATAACAATATTAATAAAAACAAAACATTGGAGACATTATAAGACTTCAAAAGCAGGTAATAATCAAACCAGAGTGGGTATCCTAGTGAATCTTGTCATCTTCAGTATAGTTGTTTATACTCTTAGACTTGATACTATCAATCATAACAGATTCAAATAAAATCAATCAATACAAAACAGCAATCTAACAAACCAGATTCAGATAAGATCAGTCATAATAAGACAGTGTAAGTTATATAGGGCTTCAGATTAAGGTAATAGGAAATTAAAGATGATTACCATAAATACATCCTGCTATTTTTGGGATAGCTGACCATGCCCTCAAATCTAGTGTAAGTAGACAAACTGAAATAGCATGTAATCCATCTAAGGAGAGTGATGACAATAATGTAGATTTTAAATCTTGTTACCCTATTAACACTATCCTCTGCCTGCCTTTTTTAGACTATTCCTCCCCTTTCACTCCCACAGGGTGCACTGCCCATTTTGGGTCCCACTAACTCCCTCAGGTTTTAGATTGGGGGGAGCAACCTGTTATTTATCCTAGCTGGTTCTGAACCTTCTGACTTGTGAGCTTAATCTCAAGTTGTATTCCTTTACCTATAAAAGCCTCAAGGTGTTCCTTCGTTATAGCTGAGTAGTTCTCTACTGCACGAAAGTATCTTGTCTTTTCAACCTCTCTGCAGATGCTGGTCAAGTTGCCCCTATTTCTCTCTGGTTTCCTGTCACATAGAGCATTGTTTTCTCATATTTGACTTCGTGTCCATAAACCCTCTTTCAGGTTAATTATGCTTCCAATACAGAGCATCTCGATGGACCCTATCTCCTGATCTACTCTGCCTGTGTTTCTTTTTGTTAGTATATCAAGGCCATCTATGTTAGAGATTATAGTCAACCTTCTCTGCCTCATTTCTGCTATTCTATTTTTCTGCCATTGGTTGTCTATTTTTCTCTTTCATTCCACTGTCTTCCCTGTTCATTGAGGCCTCTCTGCCACTGTTCCTGAAATCCTTGTATTCTTTTTCTCTCTCTCTAGAATGTCCTTCAATATTTTTTGTAGGGTTGGATTGGTGGTCACAAATTCCCCCAGTTCCTCTTTGTCATGGAAGCTTCTTGTTTCTCCATTAATCTCTAGAGACAGTTTTGCAGGGTACATCAATCTGGGCTGGAGGTTATTTTCTTTCAGGGCTTGAATTACTTAGCTCTAACCTTTTCTTGATTTGATGGTCTGTGTCAAGAAGTCTGCCATGATTTTGATGGGTTTTCCTTTATAGATGATCTGTTTCTTTTTTCTGATAGCTTTTAATATTCTGTTCTTATATTGAATTTCTGGCATCTTGATTATTATGTGTCTGGGTGTAGCTCTGTTTTGGTTGTATGTGGCTGGAGTTCTGTATGCCTCATATATCTGAATATCATCTCCTTTTCCTATGCTTGGGAAGTTTTCCTTAATTATTTCTGTGAATAGCCTTTGTAGTTCCTTTGTTTTGCCTCCTGCTTCTTCATTCACATGTTTTATTCTTAGGTTATAGATCCTCTTGTCATCTTCTAGCCTTTGTATTGTTACTGCCTACTTCCTTGTTATTTTTAAGAGATCTTTCCTTTCATGATCACATATTGCAAACCTGTCTTCAAGTTTTGATAGTCTATCCTTAGTTTCTTTCAAACAGTTTTGCCAGCTTTCAATGGAGTTTTTAGTTTCCTGGTAATCTCTTTGAATTTGCTTCATGTATTCTAGGTTTTCTTTATATTCTTCATTGAATGTTTCTTTCCTTCTTTTGTGTTCCTCCATTCTTCTGCCTGTGTCTTCTTGAGAGGTGCTTAGCATTTCTTTTATTAATGTACTTACATTTTGTTTAACTTGAATTAATATTTCAGTTTTGAGCTCCTTTACGAGGTCCCGAAGATATCTCTTTATGTCCACTGATGCTGTGTTTGATGTTGCATGTTTGCTGCCCTCAACTTCTTTTGTATTTACCTCTCCTGGATCAATATTCTCAGGGTTGGGGGTTGGGGGCCTTTTCTTATTTCTTTGTCTCATCATGTTTTTGGTTCCTTTCATACAAGTGCATGTAGTTCTCAGCCCCTTTTCTTGTTGGTTTTGGTTCTGTAGCACGCAGGCTAGGAGTGTCTGCCCTCTCCAGTTTTCTGTTGGCTACTGAGTTGCAGGCAGGGGCAGTGTACGCTGGCCCCTCCTCTCCTCTCCCTCCTCTTCGCAAGCCTTCACTGCATCAGTGAATGCTGCGTGTAGGGAATTGGTTTGGGATGACTTACTGGGTCCCAGCCAGGAGTGTGACCCAGGTCAAACAGATCCCACAAATCTGCTCTGGGAGGGCAGAAGTTCTCTGAAGTCACTACTGCTCCCAGTTCAGTCCTGCCCAACTCCAACATGTCATCCAGTTGGTCACCCCTTTCCCATGGGAGGGTCTTATTCCCAGCACTCACAGCAGTTTAATGTCAGTCTCTCTCTGGCTCCGTTCTCTGTTGGGCTCCCCGACCTCTGACTTCAGCGTGGCTGCTGCGCAAGTTCACGGCACCTCTGGGCAAGTTGCTCATAGGGGAGGGTCATACACCAGGTGGCTTAGCTCGACATGCAGGGCCACTCGGGCCAGTCGCATTGGCGCGGGTTTGGGTTCAGGTGCTCAGGCCAATCTTGGGCTCAAATTCAGGTCAGGTGGCTCAGCTCCCTGCATGAGGATTTTGTATTCAAGCAGCTCATTTCCCTTCAGTTTCTTCCTGGGTTGAGAGAATCCATCTCCCTCTGTCCAGATCTCTCCAGGATGTTCTTTTCTGGCTTCTGAGCTGTCTCTCTCAGAGAGGCTCTGTATCCTGCTGCCTTCCAGTCCACCATCTTTACCTTCTCCAAATACTGTTGAATCTTAGTATCACATCATAGGTGATCACCTGTATGACAAATGCCAACCAAAGCATACTTATTTAAATCTTATTTTAAATATTGCTATATTCAACATTCAATTTAATACATTACTTTAAAATTCTCTATTATATCAAGAGCACTTTCTAGCATCAAAGTTTTCATAATATGCATGCAAATAGACCTGTCAGTAGACCTGCGGACAGGCAGTTGAAATGCAGTGTGGTTGGTATTAAACAAGAAGGACTAGCTCAGCAATCATGATCTCTCTTTATTAATTTCTTTCAGTCTGTCAGGCACTGTGTTAAGAGTTCTGTGTATATTATTTTATCTAATTCAACAACTTCATAAAATATATACTGCCATTTATCTGATATTTACCCATAAAGAAACTTAAGGAAATATTTCATAACCTGTCCATGATCATACAGATGATAATATGTAGAGATTGTTTCCAAAAACGTCTTCCAAAGTTCATAAACTCTGGGCCAACCAGTGTAGTTTTGAGAGGATACAGCATTAGGCTGCTGAGGAATGGGAAGTAAAGGGCTGAGGAAAGGCTTCAGCAGGAACTGAGCAGGAATTAGCCAGTTCCATGGGGGGTGGTAGAAAAGCCATACTTGTGGAGAAAACAGCCAAGGAAGGGCTCAGTCATTTGTTTTTAAAGACCATGTCATGCTGAAGTATTTAGTGATTTCTTTTACTTTATAATCAATGTTTTCAGTGCAGAGTGCTCAGCTGAGAAGGATGGAGTTATCATTGCCTAATCTAAGTAAAAATAGTACCCATCAGTGATCTGCATGCATATGGCTCTTCTTGTATTTGACCAAACCATTTTCCATTCCAATTATCATTGTCTTCTTTCTGAATCTCTAACTCTCTCATAACTACCTTCTCAGTCATACTTCCTGTCCAAAGGAAAGCTCCTCCTTCAACAAAGAACATCTTCAACCTGCCCTTGGGAAGTTTTCAAGCACAGCCACAAGGCATCTCACATGCACTGCTGTGATTGCTCCTTATTTAAACCCTGAAATCAATTATCCATTGTCTGAACCTGATTTCACTACTAGCCTCACTATGTCTACGATCATGCCTCTCTCCCTCAAACTTTCTTTTGGAAGGAGAACAAAGTGGCCATAGTTCATAATTATTTGCTTCTTTTAAGCTTTTTTTAAAAAGTTCTAGTTCTACTATACCGAGTTAATCCTCAAGCAGAGACTTGTCTTCTCTTTGTGCTGGCCTTTTATTATGTATCTGTTTTTCTGATGTTGTACATCGGTGTAAACAAACAAGGATGAAGAGAGTTGGCTCTGTTTTTTTCCAATTTTGTTTATTCTCCAGAAAATAGGTCCTATTAAATTTTTCTGACTGATACTTAATATATGGCTTACATTTCTGGTGATTTTATTTTTCAATCGACAGTTTATGAAATATTTCCTTAGTTTCTTTATGGGTAAATATCAGATAAATGGCAGCATATATTTTATGAAGTTGTTGAATTAGATAAAATAATATACACAGAGCTTCAATAGAATCTATAACAACCATTCCATTTCCTATCTGAAGTCAGAACCAGCTGAAAGAAGGTGAGCCAGGCCAGGAGCCTCATAAAAGATGCATACAAGAATGTGGTGTTAGATCTGCAGTTATAATTGACCTCAGCACTGAAACCCTGAAGAGATATTCACAATAGCAGGTCCAAGTTAGAGTAGGAAAGGCCTAGGTTTTACTCCAGGTGGTGCCCATGGCTCATCCCTCCAAGAAGCAGGAAGTCAGGATAGCCAGAGCTTGAACTGGCCTATTTAAGTCAGTTTCGCCTCACAGAAGGAGGGTCTGGGGAAAGGAGAGTCTTTCTTGTTGAGATACTGCTGTGGTTTCCATGTTGAATGTGCTCTCCACCCTCTCCCCTCATAATGGTGAGTTGATACGTGGAGTATCTGGAAGGTGATGGAATCATGCGGGCTTGCTAGCTGACTTGCTCCTAGGAGTCAGGGCCTGGCTGGAAGAGGCTGGCACTCTGGTGTTTGTGACCTAGGAGACTATATCCCCCCACAAGCTCTTCCATTCTCTCTCTGCTTCCTGGTCACTACCATGTGAGCAGATTTCCTTTGCCCAGGATTTTCTACCATGCCTTCTGCTTTGCAGCAGGCTAACCATGCTCTGTAACTATGTGACAAAATAAACTCCTCCTTTAAGTTGTGGGTGTTGGGTGTTGTCTCTCAGGGACAACTAATGTGACTAAGACTAATATGGAAGAAACTTGATTTCTGTTTGTCTCCTTTTGTGATATTAACTCTTGCTCCCTTCAAATTAGCTTTTCATGTTTTATTGTATATAGGGAATTATCCGTTAGGTAACCACTTAAGTAATACTTTTAAATATAATTATTTAAATGTTTTCTGCTTCACATTTCTCAAATAAAATCTCTTTCTCTATAGAGATATATCATTATTCTATTGTAACTACTATAAAAAGACAAAATTCAATTGAGTGATCTATTTAATTTTTATTGGCAATTCATGAATTAAGCATAAACTTATCTATGAAATAGAAATACATTCCAATGAACCGAGCAGGAGAGGGGAGCTTTCTGGGTAGAAAAAAAGAAATAAAGAACAAAAAGCAGACTAATCAATTCCAAGTACTTTCCTGAAAGCAGAGGGGACTTTTCTTATCATGCCAGATGTTGCCTAGGACTCTTATGATTAATTGGTATGGATCTCCCGGACTTTTGTTTGTTAGTTTTTATGTTTGGAAAACCAAACCTCTCTGAACTAGTTTGATTTTACTGCACCTAGCCAAAGGAATCCATTCTGTGTTCTGGTTAAGTCCAATCTGTTGGGCCTAGTGCAGAAGCTTAATCCAAAAGAATGTCCTCCCATAAGTTTTATTTAATACTATTTTCTGGTAAAAATAATCATTAATATTTTTTGTGACATAGCTTCTAATAATGCTCATATCTGCAAAGTACATTTCCTGAGTTGATTTTATAAGTAACTTTACTTTTAAGATAATTTCCTTTTAAGAAGATATCAGAGCTGCACGCATAAACTGTCCCCAAATTGCATTTCAAATAAGATGACTTTGGAACATGGGTCAAAGAAGGCGTGTTACCAGCCCAGCTCTCCTGAGTTCCTGAGGCAAGCAAATGAATGTGGTAGTTTAAAGATTTCAAGATAAGCTGCGTAGATTTGAAAGATGTCAAACATAGGGCAGAGAGAAATCTACACAGATGTTTTTCAGTGTAGTGGTTTACAACTCTCTGGTTTTCTAATGACATCCCACATATTCTTAATGAGAAAAAATCTGAGAGAGGGAGACAGACAGACAAGAGAGAGAGACAGATTCTTAAAAATCAAATATTTAGACTTTCTTCAATGAGTATTTTTAAAATGCTCATTGATTAACAGGCAAATAGGATGTGTGAATTTAATAAAATGAATCCTTTTTCTCTGCCAGGTCCTTTTGGCTTTATTGCCATCAGATCCATCATTTCACTCAAAGTTCTTGGGCTGGCCGGCTATTATCCCTCTCACTTATCTTTGAGATGGTTTCAACATTCTCTGTGTGTGGTCTAATTGCCTCACCTAATTTGCATTAGGCTCATTCATTCACTCCCCAGCCCCATTATTCTTCCAATGGTGTCTGTGTTGTAAAACTGTCTCTTACTGGTTCTGATCTCAATAGGGTTAAAAAAAATGCCTATTTTAGAAAGACTGCAGATCTTAACCAAAGGTAGAGAATTTAGCAAAATGAGCACAGAGAGAGATTAAGCATGTTTTTTTTTATGACCTGAAATCCATTTTGATTATATTAAAATAGTTTTTCACCGAGTTTGTAAAAGCCTGCTGGCAATTAGCGGATCCTGTGACAGTCAAGTCTGCCCAGAGGAAGCAGCCAAGCAGAGAGGCTCTCTGCTCTACAGATTTGCATTGTTCTGCTAACTTTCCTATGCCAAAAACACTCAGTTGTTCCCTTTCACCAGCCTCTAAGGTCACAAGACAGACAGTTCTTTCTTGATTACTCAAACAAATACACGCCTGATTCAGAGGGGGGAAAAGAGAGTTGCCAACAGTGGACATTTAGGAAGGGCAAGGCTGCTTTCACTTTATAAGCCAACCTGATGAATCACCACGTCCATGACTAATGCTGGTGTTCAAATGTGCCTGGTAATGTAGCCTGTTTTTCAAAAAGGAAAATGCTAAAAAAGACCAAAGAAATATGAAAGAAAATTAGGCATTTGTGTTTGAATATATACTGTGGCCCAATAATCATAACAGGCTTAATAAATCTTTCAGTTAAGACCTAGAAAATGTAAACTGGCATTGCTGTCTACTTGGATTTTCTTACAAGTGTTAAGAGTAGAATCAAAAAGTTCCTCATGGGCTCAAAAGTTTCCAAATGTTTTCTAAATCTCATAAGTTTAGGCACAGTGATTTCAATAATGATGCTGACAATTTCCATTTTAAAGGACTGATAAGAACGCACTGACTTTTACACATAAATATACATGTAAAATATGCATATACATGTATATAAATGTGTATATATGTGTATGTATAATGTACACACAAATACATACATATTAATTATATAAATGTGATATAAATTCTTACATTATGAAAGACATGATTTGTATCTTCAACTATATGTCTGTTGGAAGAAAATACATAAAGAGAAATTTCTAATATAATGTAATACAATAAATAATGGTGATGCCCAGGGCATTGTGAAACAAGGGAGAAAATCTTTAAGGAAGGGAATATTTCAGAGAAAGCTTGTGACAAATGAGAAATGAGTTGATCTTCAAGGATTCTTAGCATTTAACCTTGTGAAGGAGGAGACAGAGAGAGCTGAGGTGTTTAATGGAGGAAATCCAGATAAAGGGAAAATAAGCCAGCCAGACAGGCCTACATGTACTAAGGAAATAGAATTTTTAGTTTTAAAACTTGGTACAAAGAAAATTCAAGGCACCAAAGACTTTGCTGTTAAATTATACAAACCATTTAAGAAAGAATATCAATTCGACCCATAGTCTTTGAGAAAATTTAAGAAAATGAACAACTTCCTAACTCATTTATGATCTTCTATTATTCTAATCCATAATCCAGACATCACAAGGAAGGATAACTACACAGCAATTCCCACATGGACAACACCATAAGTTTAGTAAACCCAACAAAATAGAAAAAGAATTGCATGGGTTTCTGGGAAAATGGCAGAGCAGTGAGCAACAGAGAAAGAACCTCTCCAACTTTTGGTATCTAGACCCTGGAATAAAGCAATGTGAGGAAGAGGAGGAGAGAAGTGGGTCCCACAGGAAGGATCTCAATTGAGACTTGAAATCCATGAAGAGAGACAATTCAGCAATTTCACAAAAATCAGAAAACCAGGGCTGGTAGACCTGCTAGATGGAGAGAAATGATAAGGAAGCAATGTGGCCCCCACCCCTCATGCACCATCAGAAGTCCTGCCAGGCGCTGGGGGAGAAATGGCAAGGTAGCAGTGTGGCCTCCAAGCCCTGTGCACCAATGGAAGTCCTGTCAACTGGCAGGGAGATGTGGAAAAGTAGCAATGCGGCCCCCACCTCCTGTGCACCAGCAGAGGTCCTGAGGAGAAGCTGCAAAGAAGCAATCCAGCCCCAACCCTGGTGCGCAGGGCAGAGGCCCTGGCAGCTGCCTGGGAGAAACAGTAAGAAAGGACTGCTGGCCCCATCTCCTGAGCGCTGTAGAAGGCCCTGCCGGCCACTGGGGAGGAGGATTGAGGAAGCAATGCAGTCCCCACCCACCATGCAGAAACAGACCCTGCCAGTCACTGGGGACAAGCAGCACAGAAGCAATGCACTCCTCACTGCCCTCCTTCACTGGTGGAGGCCCTGCCAGCTGGGGAGAAGCAGCAAGGAAACCATGCAGCCTCTCTGTGTGCCAGTGGAGGTCCTATTGGCTGGGCAGAAGCAGCAAAAAAGCCGTGCGGCCTCTACACCCTGTGTGCTGGCAGAGACACTCCGGGCTGGGGAGATGCAGCAAGGAAACCCTGTGGGCTCCCTGTGTGCTGGTGGAGGCCCTATTGAATGGAGAGAAGCAGTAAGGAAGCCATACATCCTCCCTATGTGCTGGCAGAGGCCCTACTGACTGGGGAGAATCAGCAAGGAAGCCTCCTCCACCTCTCCGGCCACCCGCCACCCATAAGCAACAGGGCATGACACAGGCTGAGATAATAACTGAAGTAACTGAAACAGGGAAGTAACCTGACATTTATGTTGCTTGACTGACTTTGCAGGCCTGGAGCCAGCGGTCTGAATAACTGTTTAGAGGATACCTATATGTACTATAGTAACAATTACAGATTTCCTATTGTTCTATTAGTGTTTTGTTTTATTTTGTTTTGTTTCATTTTACTGTTATGTTTTACTCTCTTTAAAATTAAAAAAAAGAATGGTATATTGTAGAAATGAGATTCATTGTGGAAATGCAGCGATGACTAAACATTTAAAAATCACTCAATGTAACACGTTATATTTTTTAAAACAGATGACATAATGAGTGCAGAAAAAGCCATGCTTGGTGGTATACAGCTATAATGCCAGCACTCTGGAAGGCTGAGGTAGGAGGATCACAAATTGAAGCCCAGCCTAGGGGAGACTCTACCTCAAAATAAAAAACAAAAAAGGAATGGGGATGTTGCTCAGTTTTATGGCTCTGGGTTCATTCTCCACCCTGGAATAAAAAGAGTGCATAACACATTGGCAAAATTCTCTGTTTATTCATGATAGAAATAACAACTCTCAGCAATCTAGGAACAGAAGGAAACTTCCTTAGCCTGGTAAAGTTATCTTCAACAAACAAACAAAAAGACTAACCATTGGTGGCATCACATTTAATGCTGAAGAATTAAACACTTCCCTCCAAGATCAGGAACAAAATCTCATCATTCTTATTCAGTGTGTCAGAGGTCCTAGATTAAAAAAAAAATCCCAAAGACTCTACAAAGAAGTTACTAGAAATAATAAAGGAGCTAAGCAAGCTTATAAGGTTCAAGATTAATACATAAATATCAGTCATACTTTTATAATCTGGTATTTTATAGTGAAAAATTAGAAATTAAAATTTTTAAATAACATCCTTTAACCTTAAAATGTTTAAAATATAAAGTTCTTAGATATAAAGTTAACAAAATATGAAAGTGTATGGAAAAGTAAAAGATAAAATCATGAAGGATAAATCCAATAAAAGAGTGTATAAAACTTTATTGACAAATATTAAAGAAGACATATATAAGGAAATATTGACTATCGGGCTGGATAGAATACTGTTCTCTTAGCATGTGTGACACCCTGGATTCAGTCTCCAGCACTAATGCACTACTAAAAAAAAGTTATACTCACACAGAACCCAGAACTGTGCCTCCTCCTACCAGCAAGACTGGAAAACTAATTCCCAGAGTGTTCAGTTAGCCTTGATAGTGGGGCATAATTAGCCTTCACTGAGCAATCATAAAACCAAGACTGTCAACTACTTTGATAAACTCACCTTTTATCTATGTAGGGGATTCATCTCTAACCTTTCCTCTATTTTTTCCCGAAAGTACAATAATCTAGATTCCTTGTATTCAGATGCCAAATACTTGGATGGCAGGCATCTTAGTACTATTTAGATCAATCACAGACTCAGAGAAGACAAATAGAAGGCTACTTTTGTAATCTAGGTGAAAAATGGTGGCATGGACTCCAGCAGTAGCGGTGAAGGTGGTGAGAATTAGTTCTGGATATACATAGAACATAGAGCCAAATGATTTGCCAGTGAACCAGATGTGGAACATGAGAGAAAAGCAAAATACAAAGGTAACTCCAAAGCCATTCATTTTGTTTGCTTGGTTTCATTTTTGGACAAAAGGATCAAAAACACATAATCTATTTATTGAGTTGGAGAAAGCATTAGGAAAAGGAGTTTGAAGGAAACCAGAAGTCCTGTTAGAAATGAACTTAATTTAAAAGCCTGCATTGCATTTAGGTGGAGGTAGGAGGTCAATAATTGAACACTCAAACTTGGAATTCATGGAACTGGTCAGTGTTGGAGATCTAGTTTAGGGTCATCCATATAGAGAGATACTTCAAAGGAGGGTCCTGGATGAAGAGCCCAAGAGAGTGAAGGTAGAAAATGAAGAGAGATTGCATAAAGATTGACCTTGCCTCATTTCAGTGCATAATGATCAGAAAGGTAAGACAGAGTGGTAAACTGGGGGCCAAGTAATGCACTGAGTCAAAGAGGAGGAATAAACAGTGACATCTAGATTTGGCAGTGTAGGAGACATAGTGACCTTGTCGGAGCTTTCAGTGGAATTATTAGGACAAAACAGTCCTAAGCAGGAAATTAGATATAAAAGAAAACAGTAATGAGGTGGCAGATAGGTTTGTTCATTTGACTGTACATTTGAGACAGAAGATAACAGTAAATGTTGTATGATAATGGAAATGGCCCAATAGGGACTGAAAAACTGATGGTTTCTAGTTTTTCCATTTTCTTTAGATTTTCAGAATTTGATGCTTAATGAGTTTAAAATAATTATTCTGGATTCTAAGTGTTTAGATTGGCTACTAAAATACTGTATTTGCCAGACAGTGGCCTCAATATATCTTGACTTGATCATAAATTGATTCTTGCTAAATATTGCTTACCCAGATTTATGCTATATTAAGTAATAATTTAATTTCCTTTAAAAATATTTGATTAACAAACTCCAGAAAAATATTTAATGAATAAGAAGAAAATACCACTGACAGCTTTGGGGTATATCCACATGCAGAACACAATGCTACTACGCACTCTACATGCACTCCCTAATTTATTCCCCATAGCGATTCCGTCTGGTGGTTGCTACAATGATTGGACTTTACAAGCTAAGATATTGAACTGTTACACAGGGTAAGTGGCTAGCTGAAGGGTACACAGCTGTGAGTCACTGTAATCTGAGGTCACTCAATAGTTGTAACATACAACCTGTCAGGCTAGCATATGAATGGTACCAAGAGAGTGTACAAAAGAAAGAAAGCTCCACTGGTTGCATTAGGAATGTTAGGATGAGTTTTTAATCGATAGTCACCACTAAAAGCTAAGAATTTCTAATTGTTTCAGCACAGAAAAATGCCCTGTATTGAAAGAATTAGGTTAACAGTCACTATTTAGGAAGATAAATACATTATCATTCCTATTTTGAATTTGCAGAGACTCTCCATTCACCGTGCAGTTGGAAGGGAAAGGCCAAAAACTGAAAACTCTAAAAGCAACTTTATGAGGCAGACAGGATTCCTTTGGGACTTCATATCAAGCTATTTTCAGTAGAGAGTACAAATATTTTCTTCAAAACACTAAGAAACGCCTTTAAAACATCTCCTAATAGGGTCATACATGGTCTGTTAAAAAGAACAGAACCCATTTTGCCCCTATGCCTCTGATAGTGTCTTGGTAGGTGACAGATCAGCATTTACTACTATTCGTTTTGTTCAAATTAAACATTAGTCTACCTTGCATTGATAAATACAAATATTATAAAAATAAATTTGTTAAGAATTACATTTTTATCTTAACTAGGGTGGTAATTTATTTCAAAGATCAACTCTTCCTTTCCTTCTGTGTTACTTAAAATTGGTTGTTACCTTTTATACTTTTCTATATTTCAGAGAGCATGTAATTAAGTACTAAATTTAAATATCTGTTGCCACGTTTAAAATAATGAAATATAGAGATGAATATAGTAGCCTACAAACTGCTTATGGGGACTATACTACATTTTGGGATACTTAGCTATCAAATCTGAATTTAGTGGGGTGATTAATAGGGTGAATGTGACTGCTTTCCACTTGTAGGTGGTATAACTAGACAAGCCACCTCTTAAACAAAGGGTGAAGTCCTCACCTTCTATTTTCCATGGCTGCCTTCCATTTCCCTTCAAAGAAGCCTCCTCACACTATTAGGAGTGTCTGGTGTCTGCTATCACAGTTTGCTTACTCCGTATCCTCTGATGTCAATCATTTTCACATTAGTAAAAACTAGAACTACTCTGTATTCTCTCCCTAAAAGTTCTTAATTCTAATCCTTGTTTACAACATCACATGAAAAGCATCACCCTCTGTCCCCTCACATACATCCTTCAAGTGTATTTTCAATACCAGGGATCAAGTAGAAAAGATATTGATGAAGTTAGAAGAGTAACTATGAGAGGATTAGTTATGCAGGTCAAATAATATAAAACTATGAGTACTATGTGTGACTAGTCCCCAAACAAACTGTATTAAATTGAATTAAATAGTAAATGAATCTGAGATACTCAAATAACAGCATTTTAAAAGTGGATGGCACCTGAGAATTCAATGTCTACTTTCATCACAGGCGGTAATGTTCTCCATAAAAGTGCTAACAGATGGTCAAGAACTTATACCACTACTTTGGATTTTCTTATTAAAATGGCTAGATTTCAAAATCCAGCTTACTGGCAAGCTGATTTTCAACTGCAGAAATGCATCTGCGCAGAAACCCAAAAATAAACGTGCTTCCCAAAGGAATCCAGTATGTTCTGTGAAATCTTGGCACAACCTAGTCGCGCTGAGCATGAATTCCTTTCAGAATTAATTCTGCTGTGATGGTGATGAGGCCCTTTGTTCCTGATTAGGAGATGCTCAATTTAGGCAGTTAAAATAGGATTAGAGGGTTGTGAAGTGAGGTGCGTATGTTCAGATTCTAGATGTACTGTATCTTGGGTTCAATTCATAAGTTGGTTTTCATTTCAAAATTTTAAATCATTGTACTCAACACACATGAAACTTGTCATTATGCTCAGACACAATGTGCAATTCAGTAGCTCTGGACCAAACACAATCTGTCTAGGCAGAACCGGTGAGGTGGGGAGACTGCTCACTGAGCTCAAGGTACATTGGTGTTCTCAGGTGTCCTAGAGGTTGAAACTTAAAGCCGGAGAAAAGGGAGTTTGTGGGCATTAATCTGTGTGTATTTCTGTAGAGAATAATTCACTAGCAATGCTTCTTAAGATACAACAGTGTTACAAACTTTTATTTTTGTACACTTGTCTGTTTTCAAATTTACTCAACAGAAAATATTACTGCATACATATTGGAATTCATTGTGTGATCAGCCACTGAGTCCTCAGATAGAGGTTGGCACACTGATAACCTCTCTCTTGCATCATGTTCCTTTGTTGTTTCTGTCTTTGTAAGTTCTCTGTGACTCATTTAATGGAGAAAAGTTCTACTACTATTCAATGATATATGACCAAGCATTTACAAATAATCTCTACCCTAAACTGGAAATAAAGAGAGGACATTTTAAATCTAGTATTATACAAATGCTTTACTTATAGCATGTGACTATTTAATATAGGCAAAATTTGTTCAAAATCAAACAATTGTACTCTACTACACTAAAAATCCATTTGAACAAAGGAGATTTTGATTTAAGACCTGATTATTTTGTGACTTTTATCACCTTAGTGAAGTTTTCTTATGATCCCGATTCTAGCTCAAAATTCCTTCTCATTCTTCTTTATCTATTTTACCAACTTTCTTTTCTAACACATTACCAAAAAAAAAAAAAAAACCAACCAAACAAAAAAATTTCTCAAAGATTTTGGATTTCCAGTGGTTCTTACAAAGCTTTTGTATAATTCAATTACAAACTAACTAGAAACTTGAGATTAAATTCCTTTTGAGATTTACAATTGGGGTTAAAAGATATGACAAACTTCAAAAAACAGATTTTTTTAGCAATAAAAAAATCAAGTGTATTCAGGTTTAGTATCCCTAAATTTCTTCGCAATTCAGTTGTTTAAGAGAAAAGCATATGCCAAGGATCTCAAGTGGGAAAACCTGACTGGTTTTCTGATCTAATGCTCCTGTTCTTCTGCCTGTACCACCACCTCACCCACTACTCAACAAACAGGATGATTCTGAGTGTAAAAGGAAGCAAGAAGGGAGAAGTATGGTCATTCTACTTATACTCAAATCTGTTTTATAACTCGAATAGTCTCTGAGAACTCTTGTAGGACAAAAGTAATGCACTTCACTTTTTTTATTTTAAAGATAGTAAAATTTAACAAAATAAAACAGAACAAAGCCAATCAAAACAAAGCAGCACCATTGGTATGGAACTTCAAAGCAGGATACCAGGAAAACAACAGTAGCTACCATAGTATATCTTGTTATCTTCACAATAGTTGTCCATTCCATCAGGTATAGCAAAATCAAACCAAAACAAGACAGAATAAAACCAATCAAAAAAGAATATTGACTAAAGTAAAACAATCAAAACAAATCAAAATATTGAGAACAATATTGGATTTCAAAGACAAGATAGAAGGAAATCCTCCATATTTGCTATACTGCTTATTGTCATCCTCCTGAGATGCTCAGACCACTGGCCCCAGGACTGCAATATCAACCAGACAATACAAGCATTTAGTTGCTTTATGTACCTTAGTTGCTATCAACTCAGCCTGTCCTCTGAACCAGTGGGTTGCTTGGGGTGGAGAGGATGATTCTTAGCCCGTGCTCTGGTAGGCTCATGGGAAGCACTGACTTTTCTCTTCCTGGAAGCTGCGTGGCTTGCATGGCTTACCAGCAAGGGGGCTAGTTGGCTTCTTGGATCCTCCCAGTCCCAGTATCTGTTCTTCACTTTTTTAACCAGAAGAAAAAATGATCAAGATTTTAGTACTCTTGGCTTCAACATTCTGATCTGTGTGCTCATTATTTTCTAAGCTGTGTATATACTACATATCAGGCACGTAAGTGTGAACCTGCCTTCCCCTGTGGAACTTGTGTCTGCAAGCGACTGGTATCTGCAGAAGGAGATTTGGGAAGCACAGCCTTAGGTAGAGAAATGTGTCAGCATTGCACAAGATAAAGACACAGTGAGGACTGAAGGAAGGAAAATATATACAATATTCTAGGTAGAAAGTAATGAAAGAATAACCCAGAAAAATGAATGCTGATGTGAAGAAGTAGAATCATACAAGAGTTGGTTTAGATATAAAGTTAACAGGATTTAGTAACTGCAATTGCTTGTCTTTGAGAATCAACAATTAATTTCACTGGAAAAATATTTATGCTGATAAAAAGAAAATGTGAGAGGCTTGAGAAAGATAGTAATGACTTTAGGTTTAGGTGTTAATTTAATATGCTATGCAACAAAGTACCACAAACATAGCACCTTAAAACAATATACTTTTCCTACCTCACAGTTGCTGTGAGTTAGCCATCAGGCACGATTTAGCTGGGTCTTCTGCTTAGGATCTTACAAGGCTATAAGCATAGTTTCAGCTGAGCTGCATTTTTCTTATGGAGGTTTGGCTGGGAAAAATTAACTTTTCCAAGAGCTTTTTTTGTCCTTGGAAGAATTAATTTCTTCATGGCTACATGAGTAAGGATCTTAGATTCTTACTGGTTGTGGGCTAGGAATCATTGTCAAGTCTTGGAGGTAGTTACTTCCCACCTAATCTGCTCTACAAGCAGTTCATATATAACATGGGTGTCTGCTTCTTTGAGGTCATCAGAAGAACCTCTAGATCACTGTGTTAAGCCAGTACATTTAAGGCAGAGACCTTCTACCCCCTTGGTGTATAATATAATGTAATAAGATAAGTGAAATTCCATTTGCCATATTTTATTTGTTAGCCATGAACTTAGCCAACATTCAATAAGAGAAGACTAAAAACAAGTGGATAATCAGTGGGACTTTAGCTTATGGGTGTTTGACACCATTTGGATCTTTTATGTTTGAGTATAGAGGAGTTACCTTGCAAATAAGAAATCTGCAATTGTAAATTGGATAGGGTATATTCAGAATATATTCTCCATAGGGAGCTTTTGATGCAATTTGACTTTACTATATCTTTATAATATTTCCTTTTCCGGTTTTCGATAGATGAATCATAAAATCAAGAGTTATAAACCTTTAACATGATGTACTAATCAGCTTTCCCATTGTTGGGAGGTAATACCAACATTTACAAATTAAAAGAGGGGCGTTTTACTCTGGCTCACAGTTCAGGGAACTCATTCCATGACCAGCTATCTCCAAGGCAGAAATATCCTGGAAGAAGTATGTAGCAAAGTGAATCCACTCAGTTCATAGCAGGTGGAAAGCAGAACAGAAGAACAGTGAAAGAAAGAAATGAGAAAAGGACCATATATTACCCAAGGCCATGCCTCCTTGACCCACCAAGAGGTAGCCTGAAGCATGCTTGACTAATGTGCTAGGCATTTCATAATCCAATAAAGTTGACTTACCAGAATTAATAGTCAAAATTCAACCCTTGTAAAGTTCATACCCAAACATGTCTCCTTAAGCCATACCTGATCAATAAAGAATATAGGGAGTCATAATTCCCTCTAACATAACAACTATCCTGCTCACAACCAGAAAAGCAATACATTATTCCCCAGTCTCAAGATTGCCAGAATTTTTCAAAATTCTTAATCCAAGTCTCTTCTCAGACTTAAGTAAGCCCATAGCTGTAAAACTTCATAAAAACAAAGGGTCATATAATCCCCAAAGTATAATGGCACAGGGTAAACGTTCCTACTTCAAAAGAGCATAAAAAAGAATTAGAACTCAGCAAGATTGAAAAAAGCAGGGCAAACGCTGGAACATTGTGGTAAAATGTGAATTACAAAGAGTATAGGTGGCCTCATCATTATGGCCTTACTGGTTGCAGCCCGTGATGCCTCTCCCTTGGGTTGGTGTCACTAATGACCTGCAAATTTTCTCAGCTGAGGTTCCACATTCTTGGCATCTTTAGCTTCCTGGGGGTGTCCACTGTACCTTTGACCTTATTCACATAGCTGCATGCACTGTCGACTCAAGGGCTCCCTGCTTGGCCGTCCAGGTCTTCCTATAAAAGACCTTCCTATAAGCCTTACTCCACAACTTTACATTTTGCATGTCAGTAAAACCAGTATCACATGGACATATCAAGGTCTATTGTCACAAGAAATAGCTAGGCCCCCTTAGACCACTGTTTAAGCAGCGTCAGAGTTCCTGGGTGACTGAGCACCGTGAAATGAATTCTGGGGACCCAGTTCCCTAGGAAACCCTTCTTGAGAAAAGATCCCAGAGGCTATATTCTCTTATGAAAGACTAACACATTTGCAGCTTGGGACTGCCATGGATGAGATGTTGCTGATTTCTTAGATGCCCTCAAGATATCTTTCTTCTTATACCTGTTCAAAAGAGTCATTTATTTTTAATTGTGCTAATCTTTTTATCAGTCACACTTTCTTTTGCATCTGTGGATCCTCCCTCCCCTTTTACACATGGCTATTTCTGGTCTTAAATTTTTTCAGTGTTTTCTACTCTACTTTTCATCCCTGATTCTCATTATAAATTTGGCTAAAGCACCCAGAAGTATCCATGCCACAGCCTGAATATTGAGCTGCCTTGAAATTTCCTCTGCTAGATTAATTAGTTCACTAACCTTAATCTCAGCATCCTTCAAAGTCTCAGGAAATAAACAAAACATAGACAATTTTTCTGCCAGAGTGTAACACACATAGTCTTTTGTCTAAAACAAATGGAGTCCTTGTTTCCTACTAAAACCCCTTGAGCCTACTTTACTGTCCATTTCTTATCAGCATCCTGGTATGAACTCTGACCAGAATCTCCTATTGGCATTATGGTCCTTCTGTAAGCTACATCTCCAAATCTTTCCAAATTTCTCCTATAAAACAAGGTCCAAGGCTTCTAAACCACAGGACCACAGCAATGATACACTTCAACTGTAGTAGTTTTCTACATTTGTCAGTTTTTCTATCATTGGGACACAATACTAAACACCCAGAAATTAAAATATAAGAGTTTCAGTTTGACTTACTGTTTAGTGAGCCATGATCAACTGGTTCCAAGCTAGAAATATCATGGCCATAGCACATAGGAGAACAAAGATGCTCAGTTCAAGGTAGCTGGCATGAAAAACAGGGCAACAATGCCAGAGAGGAATGTGTGAGGGACCATAGATAGTACCCGGAACCATGCCTCCAAGATGCACCCACACACATTCAGAAGCACGTTCGATTAATCTGCGAGGCATTTCCAATCCAATGAGATTTACATATTAGGATTAAAGTAATATAGAACAATAAAAAATGAAATAAACCGATCATGTGGTGATGAAAATAAAGCTTGGAAGATATATACAGCAGCATCCCTCAGATAGGGCTATAAAGCTTGGAGATAGATGTTTATCTCTTAGAAGCAAAGATAAAGTAGTTTAATTTGCTTTTCTGAAAAGTTTCATAGAACATAAATTGGCAGACTTTCAATGCCCTCTTTCTTGGAAAAAGAAGTAATACCTCCCACTACACATTAGCTTCTAAGCCAATTTCCATCTAACACACGGAAATTAATTTTGGTCAGCTCTCAACAAAACTGTGACCTTCGCATATCATTTGGAAAACTGAAGGAAGGTTCAGAGGTGGAGGCGGAGCATATCAGAAAATATGCTAACAACTGATGCTGCATTACCAGCCTTTGTTTTCTTATTTTACTCCTGATTGGCAAAATAACACAAGTGCAAACCAGATATACCCACTTAGTCAACTTACGTGACTAAGTTTGTTGATAAATTAATAAGCATCATCAGTGCATACATTTATAGCCTTGTTCTGCCTGTATTTCATTTTTCATGGCTTTGGACAGCAGCCACTCCATTTCCTGAAAGGAGAAGGTAGAATAATGATTCACCATATTCCACACAGAGAAAATAAATCTGAATTTTATAAAGAAGAAT
>PVJX010017579.1:0-38010 GCA_004027295.1 Dolichotis patagonum | reverse complement strand
AGAACAAAAACATTCCAAGCAGTAAATCTTGTTAACAGGGAAAACTGTCTTATCTCTTGGTGGTTATTGCCCTGGAATAACAGTGAGAACCAAATGTCCTCTGCTGTGATATTATCTTGCCTTCAGAGGCTGTAAATATGAGCTTTTCCAATACAACCAGAGAGAACTGTGGTCAGCAACATAATCCTTACACAGCCAGGTCTTCAACACTAGCTCATAGAATATGTTTAAACAAATCCAAAAAGAATCGAAGTTATTCTGTGTATATTATCAGACCATAATGCAATGAAATTGGGAATCAAATGAAAAAAGAAACCACAGGAACTTCATAAATACATGGAAATTAAATAACAGTCTCCTGGGCAACTATCAGCAACCCAGCCAAGATCTCCAATCTCCCAAATGAGTGAGACAAAGAGCTTCTCTGGAAAGCCCATATTTATTAGGTTTTCAAACAAAGAGAGTGGATACTGAGGAAAGTGGAGGAACTAAGAAGGATCTTGGAGACCTCTTCAAAGACTTCTCCAAGTAGTAAATTATGCCAATTTAGGAGAACTGTCTCATCTCCATGATAATATTTATGGTGGGAATGAGACAGCAGGAGTGAAATGCCTGCAGCTGCAGTCTCTATCTACCAAATTGGGGTTGGAGCCAAGTGTCCTCAGCTGTAGCCCTACCTTGCCCTTTGAGGTATCCCTGGCATCAAAGGCCAACACAGGTCTCAACCAGGACTAGTGATTCATGGAGGTTCACTTACTATGAATCTGCTACCCATCTCCAGATAAGGGGTTTAGACCTAAGACAGACTCACAGATAAATATAGAAAGTCAAATAGTTAATTTTAAATCCTGCTCAGATATGCTTTGTAGTAGTCTCCAACAAACAACCAATGCATCACAGATGAAACTAAAGAAAAAATTAGACAATTTCTACCATTAAATAGTGCCAAAATAACATACCAGAACCTATGGCATGCAATGAAAACAATCCTATAAGAGAAATTTATATCAGTGAATGCCTATCAGGAAAATAGAGCAAGCTCAAATAAACTGCCTAACATTGAACCTCAACTTCTAGAAAAAGAAGAGCAATACAAGCCCAAAACTCATATGAAGGAAGAAATTTTAATACTCAGAGCAGAAATAAATGCAATGAAGACTAAGAAAACAATACAAAGAATCAATGAACCAAACAGTTGGTTCTTTGAAAGATTAATAAAATTGACAAACCCTTAGACGATCTTATCAAAAAAAGGAAAGGAAAAAATATTCAAATTCTTGCAATTAGGAACAAAAAGGGTGAAATCACAACAGATACTGCAGAAATCCAGAAGCTTATCAATACCTGCTTTGAGAACTTGTTTTTTAATGATATAGAAAACACAGAAGAAATGAACAAATTCTTTCATACATATGAATTACAAAAGATGAATTAAAAAGATATAAAAATTCCAAATAAGCCAGTATCAGTCAATTAAGTTAATAATTGGAAATCTACCAACAAACAGAGGCCCAGGATCTGAAGGATTCACTGCTGAATTCTACAGAAGTAATTCTACATTACTTCTCAAATTATTTAATTAAGTTGAAAGGGAAACAGCATTCCCAAATTCATTATCTGGAAGCAACCATTACCAAGATCAGAGAAGGATCCAACCAAAACAAGAACTATAAGCCAGTCTAATGAATATTGAAGCTAAAATCCTTAATAAAATACTAGCAAACAAAATACAGCAAATAATAAAGAAGATTATATACCATGACCAGGTAGGATTCATCTTAGTGATTCAGAGGTGGTTCAACATATGTGAATCAATAAATGTAATACACCACTTTAACAGAGTCAAGGACAGAAAGCATATGATCATTATAATAGTTGACTGTGTCAACTTAAGTTTAGAAGTTTAACTAGGCTCAGAAATTCTATATCTGAGAGGGTAAAAGACCCCCCATAGGGTGACTTATCATCTGGATTGGTATAAAGGGTTTTCAGGAAAGACTGATCTGCTTCAGTCCTTTGGAGGAGATCACCTACACCTTCAGCTGGGACATCCTCTCCTGGCTTTGATGCATGCTTCAGCTTCTACTATGGATCTTTCAGTCTTCAGTCACAAACCCATCAGCCTCCTGATATGGACTTGCATGGACACTAGAGTGAACTCCAGACCTTGGACTTCAACCTTTGGTCTCCAGTGTGCAGACATTCTCTGCACACTTCCTCGTCCAACTCAGTGGGTGATCATCATAAGCCAATGTTTTAATTTCTTGTACACTTTTATATCTTGTGTTATATGTTTCTCTAATTGAAAAACTGACTGATACAAAGTCAACAGATGTAGAAAAAGCATTTGGAAAAGTCCAGCAATGATTCATGATTAAAAAAATAACCCACAGAAAATTGGAATAGAAGGTCTTTAATTCAATCCAATAAAATCCACTTATGACAAAGTAACAGCCAATTTCATACTAAATGGGCAAAACTCAAAGCTTTCATTCTAAAATCAAGAACAAGACAAGGATGTCTACTATCACCATTCTTATTCAATACAGTTCTGGAAACATTAACCAAAGCAACTAGACAAGAGGAAGAAATAAAAGGAATAGGATAGGAAACGAAGAAGTTAGATTATCATTATTTGTAAATATGATACTCTATATAAATGAAACAAAAACATCGACAAAGGACTGTTAGATTTAATAATCAAATGTAAAGCTGTTTATAAATCAAACACTGAAAAATCAATACCATTCCTGGATACAAATAACAAACACACAGAGAGAAATTAATGAAACAAAGTCTTTCAAATATCATTCCAAAGAAGTGAAAAACATAGGAATCAGTCTAATGAAGGAAATAAAAGGACACTATATTGAAAACTACAGTACTATGAAAAAGGGAAATTGAAGAGGCTATCAGAAAATGGAAAGGCATCTTTTATTTTGTGGTAGAAAGAAACAATATAGTGAAAATGCTCATACTTCCAAAATTGATATACAGATGTAATGGAATTCCAGTCCAAATATCAATAGCATACTATACAGAGTTAAAGAAAACAATCTGGAAATGTATTTGGAACTAGAAAAGACCTAGAATAGCAAAAATAATTCTGAACAACAAAAGTAAGATCAGAGGCATCGTGATCCCAGACTTGAAATTATACTATGAAACTACTGTGATAAAAACAGCATGGTACTGGAAAAATAAATAAATTAAAAGCAGACCCAAGGATCAATGGAATAGATTAGAAGATGCAGAAACAGCTCCATACTCAGTTATCTTATCTTTGACAAAAGGAGACATTTTCACTGAAATAAAGATAGACTTTTTAAATAAAGGGTACTGGAAAAATTGGCTTTCCACAAGCCAAAGGTTAAAACTAGGTCTATGTCTTTCTACCATGCATTAAACTAAAATTAACATGGATCAAAGACATAAATATTAAAAAATAAACACTAAATCTGCTGGAAGGTAGAATAAGCAGAATTTTTGAAGGCACTAGTGTAGACAAAGACTTTATGAATGAAACCAAGACCACAAATAATCAACAGCTGGGTTCTCATCCTATTGAAAAGCTTTTGTGTAGACAGAGAAATGCTAATAGAGTGAGCAGATAATCCACAGAATGGGAAAAATTTTTTTCAGCTGTGACTCAGACAAAGAACTAATATCTAAAATATACAAAGAACTAAAATAAAATGAAGAACTCTCTAAATTAAAAACCATATCCAAAAATGAGCATCCGAAATGTATAAACACTTCTCAGATGAAGAAACAGAAATAGAAAATAAACACATGTAAATATATATTTATATAAATATATAACTATATGTAAATATATATGTATATAAATATATAAAAATATGTAAATATATATTTGTATGAATATATAAGTTTATATAAATATATAAGCATATGTATATATATGTTTATATTTATACACATCACTGGTCATTCAAGAGTTGCAAGTTGAAACAATACTGAATTTCCATCTCCCTCCAGAAAGTATGGCTATTATCAAGAAATCAACTAATAACAAATTTTAGCAGGGGTGCAGGATAAAAGGAACCCTTCACTGTTGATGGGAGAGTAGACTGGTTAAACCACTGTGGAAAGCAGTGTAGAGATTTCTCAAAAAAATTAAAATTGGAAGTTCCATTTGACCCAACTGTTCTCTTTTTTGGTATCTTCCCAAAAGAGTTAAAAGCATCATACCATAGCAATACATGCACACCCATGTTTATACTGACGCAGTTTGAAACAGCTAAATTTTGGAAACACCCCAATGCACATGAATTGATAGAAAGAATGTGGATTTTTGTACAATGGAGTACTGTTCTGTCATAAAGAAGGGTAAACACAAAACAAATTTTAAATAAATGAATGCTGCTTGAAACCATACTCTTAAAGTGACATAAACTGTACATGGATTGTTTCTCTGGTGTAAGAAACTAAAAGTATAAATAAGGACTAAAATGTATAATAGATACTGGAAAATGGGAAGAAAATGTTCAAACGAGAAGGGGGAATAAGGGGAGTATGAGGGGAAAGGAAAGACTTGACAAAAGAAACAACTAGAAGGATAAAATGCAACAAAGCTTTTGTAAGTAAGGAGTTGGAATGGGGTTAAAGAGAGGGAAAGGAAAAGGGAAAAAAAAAGAATCAAGATATGTCATGTACCGATACAAATTCCCTGTGATAAATATGCATACATATAAAATAACAAATTTTGTAACTTTCTCTGACAGAGATATCTGTAACTGAGTTTTCTGATTAAAGGCAAGAATAGAACACCTAAATATATTTATACAGTTTATTGAAAAATTACATCTATAGAAAAGCAAACTTTTTGATGTATTTTCACTAGAATTAATATTATAATAAGTAAAATACTATTTCAAAATTTATAGTTATACAGTAAAGGTTTATGATTTATAATTACAAAAAAATTTATAATTATAAAAATGCAAAAAAAAATACATATAGCATTGGACAGATAGGCTATGAGTGAAATGGTGGAAGTCATAGAGTGAAGGGTGACCTACAGCATAGAATTAGTGCCAAAATTTGTTTTTATAAAATTATGTTTCTACATATCACACTAAACAGAGACCCTCCTTCTTGCAGTTTGGTTCATATTACTGACTTCCTTTTCTCAATCCTATGGCAGGGATTTGGAGAGAGCCGGAATGCTCTATGTCCTTGGAAATGGGATGATACCGGAAGGTGATTACTTCCCCGAGCCACTGGGAAAGAAAAGCACAACACACTTCCTTCAAATTCTGCAAGTAGGGACTTTTCTTCCTACCAAATAACATGTGTCAGAGTCAGTCATTAATTTTCTGACATATTAGTATTTCAGCAAAGAAGTTAATCTATGTGTTGACACCAGGTAGATTTTGTGCATTTTGCAATGCACATATACAGATATTTATGGAAAATTTTTCTGATTTTTCCCATTTTATCGAAGGTGATATTTTATATATGCTAAATTAGTTAACTACTTACAGCATTTTCTTATTTTGTCTAGTTATTCAAAGTAGCAACTCCGTGATATACATGTATATATATATAGATATATATATATACATGTATATATATAGATATATAGATATATAGATATATAGATATATAGATATATCTGTGTATCTTCTTCACATACTATTCCTTGAATTCTGCAGAAGAAAAGTTAAGTAACCTCTAAGTTTTATAACTATACATTTTGAAGTATTATTTTATTGACGACATTAATCCTACTGAAAATATAACAGACTTTCAAAGTGTTTACATTTATGTAGACTTGTTTTTCAATAAACTTTATACATATATTTAGGTGTTCTATTCTTGCCTTTAATCAGAACACTCAGTTACAGTTTAGAACTAAATTGTCTTCCAGAAGTCTCATGTGTCTGCAAGATAATTGGATCGTGGAGGTGCTAAGGCTTCTCAGTGGGTTTCTTTATTGATGAGGTCAGCAGCTGAGTGTGCTGTTAAGAAGTGGGACTTGGTTAGAGATGGGTCACTGGGGTGACCTGGAAAAGTATGTACATGTCCCAGGACTATGCCCTCTTTATTTCCCAGCTACCGTGTGACAAACAGCTTTCTTTCAACATGTTTATGTCTTGAGCCAGTAAACCCTGCATGAACAGAAACCAGAAGCAAAAATAAACTTCTGCCTTTCAAGTTACAGGCAAGGTGTGGTCTGGCCTAGCAACTGCAAAGTAGCTAAAATACTCACCCAAGTACTCATTAAACTATTCAAACTATCATTTTGCAGTTGCTATATTTAATAATATGGCTGTTTAATTTGTGAAAAGAGATTAATTTGAGAAAAAAGGTATTAGGACACATGTTCAAAATCCTAGCACTGGAGGAGGCTGAGGTAGGAAGATACTGCATTCAAGTTTGCCTGGAAAAGTTAGTGAGTCTTCATTTCAGGGTAAAAAATAACTTAAATCAGAGAAAGGGCTGGAGAGCTAGCACAGTGGTAGAGTGGCCTGGGTTTGACCTCCAATACACCCAAAAACTTAAAAAGGTATATTCATAAATCTTAATAAAAAACGTATACATGGTTAAGTTGAACATTTATTTTATAAGCCTATCTACATATCCACATATTCTTCCCTTTTATATATTTATATATTATATATTATATATTTTTAAGCCTATCTATGTATCTCCTTATTCTTCCCTTTTCTATAATAAAATGTAATTTACTAGTTAAAAACCTAAGTAATATGTAACTCAATAAGCATTTGATATAGGAAATGCCTTCTAAGAACTATAAATTAGAATCAAAACAGCTCTGTATTCAGCTATGCTGTCATGAATGAAGGAGACCTACTACCTAAGACAGAATCAATAGGTAAAATGTTGGAGATACTAAAGTGATCTGACAATCTCAAATTTATAGTAAAACTTGAAAGATTAAATTTAGGTCTTGCTTGTCGGGTATACTGGACATAGAAAAGTGGGATTGAAAGGGTACAAAGTTTTCCTGAAGGACTGGTAGGAAAAATATGATAATTCTGATTGTTGGTTTTGCAGAATCTTCTTACTGTTTCCAATAATGGCCATACTGATTTACATTCCCACCAACAGTTCACAAGTGCTCCATTTTCTCTGCCTTCAACGCTTGTTATCTTATGAAATTCTGGCTGTGGTCATTCTAACTGGAATGAGGTGATACCTAAATTGTGGTTTAACAAGTAGCTGGTGATCAGCAATACGGAGTATTTGTTGTACACCTACTGGCTATTTGAATATTTCCTTTTGAGAATTGTCTGTTACGATCATTTGCCCACTTTTTGGTTTTGTGATTTCTTGCCACTGGGTTAAATTCCTTCTACATACTGGATATGTACCCGACCATATGTATGGTTTGAAAATATTACTTTCATTGTGATCTTCTCCTTACTATGTTAATTGTCATGCAGAAAATGTTTTAGTTTGATGTTAACTCATTTGTCTAGTTTCAATTTGTTTCATGTGATTCTGGGCTAATATCCTTCAAATCATCGCAGAGGCCAATGTCATGAATTTTATTTTTCTATCTTCTTCCAGTAGAATTACAGTTTCCGAACTCATATTTAAATCTTTAATATAATTTTAGATAATAATATCAAAGTTCAAACTTGATTCTTCTGCATGTGGCTATCATCCAACACCATTAGTGAGAGATTGCTTTCCCCATCAATTTTTGACACCTTTTTGAAAATTGAATGTAAAAGCTTTGAGATATAGATTGAAAACAGATACTTTGGTGTCTCCAGCTTTGCCCATTTTGCTAAAGTTTATCTGACTATTCAGAATCTTTTATGGACCCACATGAATTTAAGTTTGGCCTTTTCTATACCTGTGAAAAAGTCTTAAGGGAATTTTGATAGGGAAAGCATTAAATCTATAGATCACTGTGTGCTATATGGACATTTTAGCAATATTCTTACAATGCAAGAACATAAGCTACATTTCTATTTGAAGCAATTCCATTTCTTTCATCAAGGTTCTATAGATTTCAATATGTAGCACTTTTACCTCCTGGGTAAATTTTTTATAAATATTTTAGATTTCTTTAAAAAGAATCTAAATTAATTCGTTTAGAAATAAATGCTTTTTTTTAGCTGCTCACCAACTCAGGAATTCCTTATTTCTACTTCTGTTTCATAAAGTTATTGTGATTATACTCAGGATAAAGTAACATTCTATTATCTTCATGCCAGCTTCACTTTACAATTCTAAGTAACTAGCTATTTGTATGTTTTGTATTAACCAGTTTTAGCTTTATTCTCTGCAGAAGACACACATATGTAAGTGTTCTTCCTATATGAATTTTATTTGCAAAGAAACTGCTAGCAGGCAGTTTCTTTCTCTCTGTTCTTTCTCTCTGAAACTTCTACTAAGGACTAAACTACGGAAACAGAAAGCTTTCTATGGGATAGAGCCTCATTTTGTTCCCCTTAGTAGGTATTGTAAGGGGATTAAAATTTTTTAAGGAAGAGAACACTGTAATATGAACTGAGATAAATTTTGCAGGAAGCAATTTGGCAGCAGTGTCAAGTCTGTATCTGAAAGGAAACATAAATTATTTAAGTAGACCAAGTATAAAGTAGTTGAAGACAGCAGCAGGCATCAAAGGTCAAGATTCAAAAGCCAGTGTTGGAATGCACAGCATCTTGTGACTAATTGTATATAAAAGAAGGAAAGGCAATGAAAAAATAACCATGATTTCAAGTTTCAGTGGTTGAAAAAAATATCAAATTTTGGGGCTGAAGAACTGAGGAAAGATAGACTTTGAGGTAAAAATCATGAAAATTGGGCTTGAGTGCAACATAGGTGAAGATCTGGGTCCCATACACATAATGAAAATACACTATTGCCAAACATAATGATTACCCAATTAAGAAAACATTTTTGTTTGGGAAAGAAATAACGAATGATTCTTTGATTTTATTTATTAAGTTTCTTCGTACATTTTAGATATACCTAATGATCATATTCATCATAGGGTTTTGTACCTGCATATGACATATCTTGGTACCTTTTTTCTCAATCCTTAACCCTCATTTTAATCCCTCTTCCCCTTCTTATTCACAAATATTTGTTTCCATTTATTCTTCTTTTCTCATTTTTTAAAATTTTCTCTTCTTTTCTCTCCCCTTGCCCTTTACAAAGTTCTTTTGAATGTTTTTCTTGAACTATATTTCTTCCTACTTCACAACACCTGCTATACACTGTGTTCTTCCTTTACATTTTCAGTTCCTCACACCTGAGTAACAATGTGAATATTTACACATGTGTGATTGATTTATTGCACTCTCAAGGTACATCAATTTACCTAGAAATGCCTCAAGTTTATCTTTCTTTATGGCTGAATAGTACTCCATTATAAAAGAAAACCATATTGTTTTTATCCATTCCTTGGTTGTGTCTCTCACCATGCACTAAACTAAAATAGAAATAGATTGAAAATCTAAATGCTAAAACAGAAACACTAAATTTTCTAGAAGAGAGAAGAGGTATAACGCTTGCAGATATGTGTAGGCAAAGATTTCATGAAAAATCCCTGATCACATGGGAAATAATACAAAGAATTAACCCCTGGGATATTATCCTATTACAAAGCATTTTAAACAAAAGAAATTATCAGTAGAATAAAAAGACAACCCACAGAGTGACAAAATTTTTTAGCCTGTTGACCTTCAGACAAGAGGCTAATGTCTAGAATTTATAGAGTTGAAAAAAAAAATCAGATCTCTCAAACTTAAAGACCCAGTTCAAAAATGGGCATCTGAGATGAGTACACACTTCTCAGAAGAAGAAATACGAATGACAAAGAAATACATGAAAAAATTTTCAACATAATTAGTCATTCTAGGAATGCAAATTTAAAAAACACTCAGACTCCACCTCATCCTAAAAAGAATAGCTATTAACAAGAAATCAACCAATAAAAATTATTGGGGGGATCTGTGGGGGAAAAGGGACCCTTCTCCACTGTTGGTGGGAGTGTAGACTGGTGCAACCACTGTAGAAATCATTGTGGAGATTCCTCAAAAAACTAGCATTAGAGGTTCCATTTGAAACAGTTATTCATCTTCTGGGTATCTTTCCAAAAGAATTAAATGCATCATACCACCAAGATATATGCACACCCTGTTTATAGTAGTACATTGTGTAATAACAGCTAAATCTTGGAAACAATGCAAACGAGTATTTCAGTGTTCTAAATATTATATTAACTTTCAAATTAATCTTCCTTTTTCATTAAAAGTATGAGCAAAATTCTAATTTTAAAGATAAAAAGGAATGAAAATGAAAAATATAAATAGGAATAATAAGCAAGTTTAATTTCAGAAAATTCTATCTTATTTTTAGTTTAATATAACTTAGAACAAAAAGTCAAAGTGAATGTTTATGTTTTAAGCAAATCACAATTGTTATGCCTACTTATGCCAGCAAATAATTCTTGGCTCTTAGTTGGTGTCTGTGTAATCGAATTCAGTATATTAATGAAGAAAACTTCTACAGATTTTCTTTATTTTAAATCAAGTACACATAAAGGATTGCATAATATGTACTTTAGCATTTTGAACCAAAAGTTCAATGTTTACAGGCCTCAGGCAAATGCTCAACACCTTCCAAAAGTATTAGGCACACGGTCAAGAAAAAAATTCACTCTTCATTGGAGCATACTAAATCAACACTTGTCACATTAAATCTCTCATGTGTTTCTATTTAGAAAATTCAGGGACTAATCTTAATGTGAATGCTCAACACAAACTGTTTATTATTCATGAAATTGAAATTGTGGGATATAAAATATATCAATGACTGGCTATCAGTCATGCTGTACTTCTGAAATTTAAATTTTTAAAATGTTTTATAATGAGAAGGAATCATCTTCAGAGTTTATACAATACCCAAAGATAGAGCATGTAATTCTGGAGAGCCATGGAGAATACATGTCATTCTATAAAATTTATTTACACTATATTTTTAATACCTATCATAGCATTCTGAATGTACATTGAACCATCATTTATTAAATATCAACATAAAACTTACCAGTTTTTAACTTATGCTTTGAGGAATGTGAGATAAATTTTCCCATGCTATGTTTGTTTAATTTAAGAGTAGAAAAAAACCTGTAAATTCCGCTTTAGAAATGTTGTCACTTAACAGGGTAGCAAGTTGAATATAGGATTCCTACTCATAATAGAAAACTAAATTATTCAAGAGCGTATTAGTCTGACTTATGTTGCTATAACAAAATAGAGGCTGGGTAATCCATAAAGAAAAGTACATTACAGAGTTTATAGTTTTATAGGTCAAGAGTGAAAGATTGGGTTGTCATATGACATCCCAGAATAAGTGCATGTAAGAGGTAGAGAGTATATGGCAAGACTGGAATTCAGAGAATGAAGAGGGCTCAATCTTACTCTATCATCAAAACCCTCTCTGGGAACCAACCAGGATCCCATGAAAGCGTCACAAATTTCTTTTGGGAACAGCATCCCCAGTGACCTAATTACTTCCAACTCGATCCCATCTTTTATAGGTTTCCTCTACTCCCACATCACCACATTGAGCACCAAACTTCCAGCAGACAAAACTTTGGGGACATACTTAAGAATCTAAAATATAGCAAACATTTTCAAGAAAATAAAGTATTAGTACAGCCAAAAAAAAAACACATGAATAAATCAGAAAAAAATAAAAATAAGTTAAAAATGAAGTGACATATTTTATTCCCATTTTAAATATTGTAAGTTCATCAAAACTTGTATTTTATTCTCAGAGACTGATTTCATAAGAACAAAATGTTACCTAGTTTGTAATTCATTTAGTACATTTAAGTACATGAATTATACATTTGATTTTAAACACTGTCACTTTTCCTTCTACAAGTATTTGATTAGAAGCATCAAGGATGTTTTTTACATCTCTGCCTTGCTTTGTTTACTTTACCACTGAAAAATATTTATCAGTGCCTTTAGGTCCAGATCAGAGAAAAATTTTTTTTACATCTCAGGACCAATTCAAAAAAAGCATTTAAAGAAACAGAAAAACATATGTATGTGTGTATATGCATGGTATATGTGTGTATGTATATATGTATGTATATACACACATATGTATGGAAAGAAACATTTATTTCAAGGTATTGTCTTGGAAATAAGTGGGATACTACATGTAGTATGACTGAAATTAGAGTAGAAAGATACACACAAAATTTTCAGATAGGAATTGATACTGAATTCCACAGCAGGGATTTCTTTTTCAAAATTTCAGTTTTCATTTTAAACCCTTTTAATTATCATGCAGCCTACCCAGATTATCAAAGATTATCTCCTTACCTAAATATAACTAACTATAGATGCTAGCCACTTTTACAAAATATCTACACTGACATAACCAGACTTAATTAGTGCTTGATGGAATGAGTGAGAACTATAGTCAGTTCAAGTTTTCACATAAAATTAACAATCACAGCACTAAAAAGGAAAGAGATAACTAGAACTATACAGAACAAATATAAAATAAGACAGTACACAGAAATTCAATCTAGTAATAATTGCATTGTATGTTAACATGCCTAAACAAAAATTAAATGACAGATGTTAGATTGTATATAAAATACAACCAAACTTTAATCTCCTTATAAAGAAGCAGCTTTCATGGAAACACCAGAAATAAATTAAAAGGGAAAAAAAGGAAGCTGTTTCTCATGCCAACTCAACAAGAAAGCTAGGAAGTCTGCATTAATTAATGCAAAAATAGATTTCAAGAGAAAGACTATTACTATGGTGTATTTTATGGTGACCCAAGCTTAAATTCATCAAGGAAATATATCAATCCTACATATATACACAGCTAGTAACAGAATTTAAATAAAAACAAATAAAACAAAAAAGAAATATCGAAAACTGTATTATTCCAAAACTCCTCTTGAAAAACTGTTAAAAAGCTAAACAGATTTTTTTTAAAGTAGGTGTATTAGTCAATACTAACTAGAGTCAGATGTAAAAAGTGCAAGATGTCTGTTTCTGTGCCTGAGACCAGAAGGATTCAGTCAAGGTCTTGGAGCCCTCAGCAGCGTCCCCGTGCAAGTTCCTAACCGAAGGCTGAAAGATCCAAAATGGGAGACTGCAGGATCTGTGCGGGAAAGGCACAAGGAAGCGGAAGTGTCTGTGCCAAAGAAAGGCGGAAGGATCTGAGCCAGAAAGTTGAGGAATCTACACTGGAAGCCAGGCAGCAACGTCCAAGATGACAATTGAAGCTCTCCTGAAGAAAGAAAGCAGTCAAAGCGCCTGTGAACAAAAGCTTTTGAAATTCTGCCAAAGAAAAGCAGCCACAAGGAAGCTCTTCCAGGGACTATCAGCTGCAAGCCTCCCATTCTCCTTTGATACACCTTTCCAACAACAAGGCTCCTTACGTGGGTCTTCCACGCCCAGACTCAACTCAGCTGAGCCTTCCCACACAAATTGACAATTAATCAGTTCGCCATCACACTGGGGAAAAAAACTATACTTACAGGACTTGACCTGGTTGATAATTATAGAGCACTAAACTTACTCTCATTGATAATCACTAAATAATACATCCAAATATGCAGTCTTTGTATAGACAAAAAAAAGTCCCTCTTGAGTTTACAAGGGTGAAAATGACATAAAATGTATCCACAAACTACAGAATTAAAAATCAATATATAGAGGTGCTAAGAAAATTCCTAAAGCAACAAATTAAACAGCATAGCTTGAAATAATGCATGTATGAAATAGTTCACAAAGGATCATCTGGTTTAGTTCCTCTCCTACTGCTATAATATAATACTCAAGATTGAGCAATGTACAAAGAATAGGATTATTTGGTTTGGAATTTTGCAGGTTAGAATACCCAAGAGCATCACATCAGCATCCACTCAGAATCTGGTGAGAACCGTATTGCTGCATCATAGCATGGCAGAGGACATCACTTGACAAGACCAGAAAAGGTTGTAGTTTGAGTCTCTCTGCCTTTTTTACCAAGACACTATTGCCAATATGGAGACCCTAATCTCAAAGAGTTTATCAAATCCAATCTATGTTCACTCCTCCAAATGCCATTAATATGTTGACTGCAGTATTAAGATTACAAAACATGACACTGGATGATATATTCAAACCATAATAACATGAGAAAATATTTTGCTAAATTACAACTAAATCAATTGATATATGCCACTCACTCAAATGACCAAAACTAAAAAGCATGACATTACCATGCAAAGATACCTGACTCTCATTCATTGTATATATTTGAACTGTTTTTGGAACATTATTTTCCAACCACTTTGTAATCAGTTTCTAATACAACAAGACCTATTTTACCATGTGCCCTAGAAATTCTATTATTTCTCTACTCAAAAGAAGCAAAACCAGATGTTCACAAAATAATGTATATATAATGATCTCCAGTAGCTTTATTTAAAAAATTTAGAACTGGAGAAAACTCAAAGGTTTATTATTAGATTAATAATAGGTATACAGACAAATTGTGGCTATATCTGTATCATAGAATATGACTGAATAAAAAAGCACTGAATTACAGTAATTCCATAAATATGGGTTAACATAAAACATATGATGAGGTAAAGAACTCAGAAAAAGAAAAGTACATATAGTATGAGCTCATTTAATAATTCCATAAATATGGGTTACATAAAACATATGATGAGGTAAAGTACTCAGACAAAGAAAAGTACACATAGTATGAGCTTATTTAATTTGAAGGACTGGAAAATGCAAATCTCATCTCAAGTGATAGAATGCTTATTAGTGCCTGATTTAAGGAAGTAATTGATGAGCAAAGGATATGAGGGAACTTTTTGGAGTGATGGAAATGCTTGCTTGTGGCTGTGGATGTACAACTTTATTCATTTTCCAAAGCTTATAAAATTATGCAAAAGATAATTATAAAGGTGTCCATGTGTCTTGTTACTTTTTTCTCATTGCTGGGACAAAATACCTAGCAACTCAAATGAAGGAAGGAAATGTTTATTTAGCTTACAGTTTGTGGAGGTTTCGGTCCATAATCAGTTTGTTCCAAGGCAGGGTGGCATGGCAGCAGAGTAACACTTCAGGGCAGCAGCCAACAAAAGCAACCAGAGCAAAAGGCTGGGAGCAGGGCAGAGAAAGCCTCTTTTATTTCTTTATATTGTACACAGGTCACCCCCACTCCCACTCCCCACCCCTACCCAGGGCCAGTGTAGCACTCACAAAATCTCCTTGTCTTCCACTTACATAGGACCAGGATATTTACAAAGTAAGGATCCTGGCTCCCTGCTGAATCTCTCAGTTAAACTTCTAAACTTCTCAAATTGATACCATGTATCAACCATAATACCATGATAGCTTAAAGCTAAAAAAAAAATACATAAAATGATAGTGTTGTTTCTTTATAAAATAGATACCACTTTGTAAACTTTCATCTAAACATTGAAAATGTTTTGGGAGAATGCATGAAAAACAAAATTGTGTTCTATTTTTTGTCAAAAGAGGATGTTATCTTTCATATTCTTATTCTCTATACTATTTGAATATTTTATTTACAAACTTTTTTTTAAAAAAATGCGTGTTCTTGGAGGAGACGGCATGGGCTGTTTCTTTACTTTAGTGTTTATAATTTTTTGTACTTAAAAGCTAATAAATATTGCTAAAATATCCAGCAAAACGCAAGCTACTTCTCAATCAATGGTCAAATAATTTTGGCAAAAAATGTAGAACTAATTTTACAATTACACCTTCAATCCTTAGCCAGTAGAAAATAGAGACGTCTTGAAAGAAAGTGAAATCACTCTCAAATACGTTCAGAAAATATTTTTCAAGTTCTCATGCACAATAATAAAGCATTAGCCTGTCCAGTTTTCAGAGACAGTTATCTTGATGCCTATTGTATTTCACTGTAATGGCAAACAGCTCTTCCATTTGCCTGATGTTTATTTCTCTTCACTATTGTGCATGAAGTTATGTTTCTGTTTGCTGTTATTTAGAGTCTGAAAAGATTCACCTCACAGAGTTAGTTCATAAAGAAGATGACTTCTTAAAGGCTGTGTGTTAAGGAGGGAACTGTAAAAATGATGCAGGCACTCTGACACTGATGCAGGTGGTGATGGTGGAACCCTGGTGACTTTCTCCTGTTTCTGAACATCATTCTGTGTATTGAAATTTTACTGTGTCAGGCACATCTTCACGTAAAAACAAATTATCTCCTAATTTTGGAATTCTACAATTACATCAACTATCAAACATTTTCCAATTCAAGACTGAAATAATCCAAGCTGATCATTCTTATTTTCAGTCAGAAGAACCCAATAAGAGGGAAGTGAATCTTCTACTTTCTTTTCCAGGCACAGAAACACTCTCGGTCTTACCCAGAAGACACATAATTTATTTTTACAACACCCTAATTTAATACACATTTCCTTCAGCAGATAATCAGAAATATAATCAACATTACATTAGATCTAAGTTCAAGCAAATTAGCTATTTTTTTAATGAGTGTATCTGTCATTTTTGCTCCATGTTCTAGATAGTTCCAACAGACATCTACAGAGCTTACTCTGAGATCCTTAGGAGAATTCTGAAGATTTGTTGGGAAAATCACCTTGTCTCATTCAGAAGCTCAGGAGCTTGTAGAGGGGGAGCATTATTACTTCCTTTATAGTGCAAAATACGGTGTGTGATAAGCTTTGCCTCACAAGAAAAGCAGATCTTTGCAGTTTTATTCAAAGAGGAATTCGTTACAGTTTGGCAGGGAATACAGGAAATGCTTATCAATAAATACTGCTTTCAAAAGCTGCTCTTGATGTTCACATAATCATTATTTTGCTGTTTTTTCTCATTTTAAAGCTAACAGTGCACTATTTTAGGCAAACTGATAATCAACTGATAATCATTCCTTTGCCAAGATGCAGATTCATGACATATAATACAGTGAAATTATATGTAGAAAATAGTTTTGTTGTGTAACTAATTTACTTTGCTTTCCATGTGGTTGGTTGACAAGAGCATTTTTTATTTTCCTAGGAAAAGGAAAGAAATACAGCCTTTAGCATTAGGTCTGACAAAAGTGTAAGAGAAATGGCAATAGTGGGTTTTTTAAACTCTTTGTCATTTCCTGTACACTGACCTCATCTCAGTGTAAACAAAACACACATCACAGTGAACACATCAGACACTGGAATAAGGCAGCTTTAAAGAGACACTTTGTGCAGAGTGTGTGATTTCCACATGATCTCCAAAAGCCCCAAGTATTAATTAACTAAAATTAATGACATCTCAGCAAGTAGAAATCAACACTCAAGCCTTCTGGAAGTAATAGCAACTAATGTCCAATGTATTAATACACAGCCTGTGAAATTTATGCATCATTAAGCTTTCCTTGATTTTGTTTATATGCCATTTTGCTTAAAAGGTTATAACACTGACAGGCGCTAAAATGTTATGAGAAAAGAGATGCTGTTTTTATGATTCCCAGATTACATCTTATATTTGGAATAAAACCTTAAGTGGCATTTCTGTTTTCAGGTTGTGAATGGTATTCTTCCACAAACTAGAGATGTTGAAGAGGAAGGCGGGGGAAAGGAGAGGGAAAAATGGAAAGCATTGTTTAAGCATGTTTCTGGGAGAATAAAGAAATCTGTTTTCAGGATATCTCATTGAAATCCAAATTTCCAACAATAAAACGTACATTGATACTCACTTGACTTCTCGTTCCATGTCCAGGGACAGAAAAGGACTGCTTAACTAAATTCACACTAGCTTTCTATTAGAAATCTAATAGTTCCCAAAGGCTTCTGCATACTAAACCACTTATTTAAAAATCTAGTAGGAATGATTACTGTACTTCAGAGGTTCTAAGTCACTGCATCTCACACTTTAATGTGCTTAGAAATCAGCTGGAGGGTGTATTAAAACATAGATTCCTAGGGACAAATCTGGATGAGGATGTGACGATTTGCATTTTCAAACGTTCCCAGATGATGCCCATGCTACTCTGCTGCAGACTGCACAAATTACCACCGCTCTTGTCATCATTTGACAATACTTGTGTTCAGATAAGTTAAATGTCTACCTATACTAAATTCGACTCCTATTTGAAAACCTTAGCAAAACAGTCTTTTTTTATGGAGCTCTCAGAAACGATTAGGAAAGCTGAGAGTACTTTTCTAGTTCATAATCTTAACCCAGGGTCTCAGTTTTTGTCAAGTGCTTAGATGACAGATAAGTAAGTTTCATCAGAAAGGCAATTTTTATAAAAAGTTTAAAAGTGTTAGGTTAAATGCTAATTTATAGCCACCGATGGCCACACTTACGCCACTGTATTTCTTAAGTGGGTCGCTTCTATATAAGCAGGCCACAGGTCCTGGCCACATTCCTTTGAGGCTGGAGAGTCAAGTCAGGGTTCTGGTGGACTCCAGAGATCTCAAGAGAAAAAGTAAGGCTTGTTACAATTTTTATGAATGTTCTAAAATTACTTTATGGACACTGATCTTTACCAACCTAGTAGTCTGGGTTCAATCAGGTGCTAGAATACCACACAAGACTATATAGGTGAAGTTTAATATTAAGAATAATTTATAACAAAATGATAATTTAAAACCTAAGAAAATATCCGGCATGGTAAGTGTGAAGGAGGATCTCTCAGATATCTTAGAGAAGACATGTTTGAGCCACACACGGTAAAGAAGGCCACAACTGTGGTTAAGCTAGAACTAGTCTGGAGTTGCTCGACATGCAAAAGACTACTCTGTGGAGTGCACAGAGTCAGCTACTAATGACAGGAGCATGCAGTGGGTATCCTATTGCCAGTAACAATGCGGAGCCTCCCGAGTGTGCCATACGCATGAGGACTTACAGGAGGAGTAGCAGCCCGTGGTATGACTCTCTGAGCAATGTATGTCAACAGCTGGTGCAGGTGTTTACAAAGAGATTCCAGGTGCTGTCTGCTTGCGCAGCAAGGCTTCAGGGTGTGTGCTGTGTAAGGGTTCAGAGTTCAGTGTCCACGAGACTATAGAAAGGTAACAACCACCCAGTCAAAGCTACAAGGTCTCGCAGTGTTATGGTTTATATCTAAATGTCCCTCCCAAAGCCTCATGTGCTCATAGGTAGAGCACTTGCGAAGTGAATAGATCGTGAGAGCATGATACTTACCAGAGGATTAGTCCACTGATGAGTTTATAACCAAATGTAATTTGCGAGGTGAGTCCTTTGGGGCATGATATGGAAGGGTCTATCTCCCTACCTCATCCCTTTTTCTGTGGCTGTTTCCCTCTGCTATGCCACGAGCTGATTGTCTTCCGCCATATGCCTCTGCCATGGCACCCTGCCTTGTTGTCAGCCAACTATGAACCAGAACCTCTACAAACTGTGAGCCAAAATAAACCTATCCTCCTCCTTCAGGCTGTGGGTGTCTGGCATTGTACTCCAGTGCTAAGAAAGTAACTGAGTAGGAACAGGAACCGTATTCTGGGCCTGGGCCAGGGGTAGTGTTCTGTCAGATGTTCTCATACATGCCCTCTTTCCTCTCCAACATGTGTGTGTGGAAGAACAGTACTCTTCATTTTAAAAATTCCACTTGTTTTCATAATACACATATGAAATGTAAACTGGGGATCATAAAAATAGTATCTCCTTTCCCATAATACTTCAGTACCTATCAAGGTTATTGGCTTTTAAAGCAAACAGCATTTAAATAAAGTCAGGGAAATGTTAGTTATGCATAAATTTCACAAACTTATATTAATGTGGTAGACATTTGGGATCATTTGGCTTTGAGATTTGTCATTTAACTTGATTGCTGTTTGCTTCATTTTCTCTCTGCTCGTACAGTTTTGTATTTCTTTTATTTTTATTCTCTATTGTTTTCTTCTTTTTTTCCTTTTTGAGTAACTTTTATTTACTTAAAAGTATAAGCTCAAAATGTTTAAATCAGTGGTCTCAAATTTCTCTTTAAATATGTATTTAAGGCATGAGTTTTCCTCAAAATATTGCTTTTGTTGAGACCCATATTCAATCAGTTATATTGTTAATTTCATACCATATCAGATATTTTTTCATTATTTATATTCTTCTTTGACTCATGATCTGTTTGATATTACTGTATAAAGTTTCTAAATATTTCAGATTTTCAAGACACATTTATCAATTTCTTAATTTACTTTTGTATTTCAGAGAGTACACTCCGAATGATTTTAAGTATTATAAATGTATTAGACTTTTATGATCAAATATGCAATCAATGCCATGATTGTTCAGTATACATTTGAAAGGAATGTGTATTCCATGGTAGCTGGGTATAGTGCTCTGTAAACATTATTTAGAGTGCATGGGTTGACACTATCATTCAGGTGTTTTGTCTACTTTCCGATTTTTTTCTAGTTTTCAATTATAGAGGAAGAATATTAAAATCAAAAACTTTATCTCTGGATGTATCTATTTTTCTTTCTAAAGTGTTAATTTTTGCTTTCTGTGTTTAAGACTTTTATCTTTTTGTTCATACAAATGTAGGCTTGGTGTGGTTCTTAATTAATTTGCTTTTTATTTTGGTAAAAATTCTTATGGTGAGGTTAACTTTATGTGTTATCCTATAAGCACATCATCTCTCTGATTATTAAAGTTTGCACAGTATATCATTTTCTATTCTTTTACTTTTGAATAATTTGTCTTTTTATAATTAAAATGTGTTCTTTATGTAGAAAACATATAGCTGACTGTTACTTTTTAAAAATTTTTTAATGATGATTCTTTTACCATTGGCATGTTTAAATTCATGTAATAGAATTAATTATTCATTTAGTAGAATTATTAATATACTTGGAATGAATGCTTTCTTTGCTTTCTGTTTGCTATGTATTTCACAGACTGTTTTGTTTCCTTTTTATTTTTTATCATCATTTGGATCGAGTATTTGGAGACTTAAATTAGATCTCATCCTTGGATATCTTCTCACTATCTTTTATTAGGCATATTTATTTGTCAAATATGCATAGTTAACTTACAATAGTTCTCATTTTTATGTTTATGCAATTATTGTGGTAATTTGTACTTATTTATATGCTAAAAACCCTGAATACTTTGCTAATAATTTTCTTTGTATACAAATTTTTCAAGTAATTAAAAATTAATATACTATTTTACTTGCCAATGTTTACTATTTCTGTAAATTTTTTCATAGGTTTATTGTGCTTATCACTTGTCTTCATCACTTTTCTCTCATTGTTGAGACAAAATATCTGATGCCCAAAATGAGGAAGAAAAGGTTTACTTAGCTAACAGTTTTTGGAGTTCTAGTCCTTACTCAGCTGATGCCAAGGCAGGGTGGCCCGGCTGAAGAGTAGCCATTCATGGCAGCCTCAAGCAACAAGAGCAAACAGGGCAAAAAGGGAGAAAAGCAAGCCACCTTCCCTCCTTTACACTGTATGCTGATTCCCTGCCCCTGGGCAGGTGCAGCACTCACACCACCACCAATCCCAGCGCTGGACAATGAACCAATCACAAATGCTAGATTCAGTCACCTCCATGACTGCATGAGGCTTAGGGGGCCACTCAAACACAAACCATAAAATCATTATTCCCTTGTCATGGCCTGAATGCTTTGTGGAATATTTTGAGTTGTTCACATGTTTTCTCCATATTGATGGGTCCAGGCTCAGAAAGTATATTTCAGCTCTGATAATTAATCAATTTATAGACCCCTGATAATTGTCCTTCCAAGTTTTGATCTTTGCACAGCCATGTATAATATTACTGTGTGCAATTTTGTGCTCAAAGACTTGAGGCTATCCCTACAAAGAGTTTTGGAGCTCATTTTTTGTACAGCTTAAACAAAATCTGAAGCCAAATTTTATCTACCCCTTCTGGAGTAAAACAAAAATACCTTGAATTTATTTAAATAGAATGTCATGGTTTATGTTAGTGGCCCGCCCCCAAGCCTCATGCCTTTTCATTATGCATTTGTGATTGGTTCATTGTCTAGTGCTTAGATTGGGGGTGTGAGTGCTACACCGGCCTAGGGGTGCAGACAGGATGTGATGTAATGGCAGGAAGAAGGTGTGTCTCTCTCTTGCTGGTTTCCACCTTGCTGTTTGCAACTGCCATGAACTGCGGCCCCACCATGCCACCCTGCCTTGGAGCCAACTGAGTATGGACTGAAACCTCCAAAGACTGTAAGAAATAAACCTTTCCTTTTCCAACTTTGGGCATCAGGTATTTTGCCTCAGCGATGAGTAAAAAGTAACTAAGATACAGAATTAACTCTAACCCACTTTATATGCTAATTTTCTTCAACATTTTTTCTGACATTTGTAACACCATAAGGAGACACAAAGTTATACATGCAAGGCTATGTTTTCAGCAAACAGCAAGTAGAGTAGATTGACAGTAAAAGAGATGAAGATAAGTGATTAGATTTTGAGCTGTATTTGAAGATATTAGAAAATGGATTTGTGAATGAATGAGCTGTGGGTTACTATAGATTGGGAAGAGTCACGTCTCATTCTGAGATTTTCTCATTTGATTAGCTACCTGGAAGACTGGTGGAATCACCTACCTAAGGAAAGGATTATAAGAGGTTTGGAAAATGGGATAATATTGTTGGAGGATTTAGTCCTAACCACATCAATATTTAGGGAGTAGAGAGAAGAAAAGAATGCTCAGGCATGGAAATGAAAGATACTGAACAATCATAATTTGAAGTGTATTTAATATGCTTTTCTTTCTTTGATTTTTAAGAAGGGAAAAAATGATGATCCAAAGAGTGCTCAGAAAAAGTGAGACACTAATACTCTGCAAGACATCTAAAAAAAGTGTTTCAAAAGAGGAAATCTATTGTTTTCTTATTTTGTGCTTTGCCTGACTCAGTGAGAGATTCCATGTAGTGTGCAAGTTTGTGTGCCTGATATATTTAAGTAGATATTACATCTTCCAGGTACGTCCATTTCCCTATCAATGACTCAAATCTCTCCTTTATAGCTGAGAAGTATTCCATTACATACAGATTGCATATTGTCTTTGTTCAATCATCTGTTGATGGGTATATGGAATGCTTCTAGGATTTTACTACTATGAATTGTGCTGCTATAAGCATCGGTATGCATGTGTCGCTGTAGTATGATGTCTTAAATTCTTTAGGAAAGATAAGTAAAGGAGGATAGTTTGATTATGTGGAATTTCTAAGTTTAGTTCTTGAGAAATTTCCATATTGATTTCCATGATGGTTGTACTCATATATAATCCCACCAGGATAGAACAAGACAAGGGGCTTGATCTCTTGCAGATGAGAAGAGATTCAGGGAACCAAAAGTAAGGAGTAAGGGGAAGAGAATGGGGAAACAGGTAGAATGAAAATATGCCAGGTGTGAGGTCCTAATAATCTCAATAAATGTGTATAGTATATGTCATAAATACGAATGAAAGTTAATAATATAAAGAATGAAAAGAAGGAAAAGCGAACCAGAGGAGGAGGGATAGGGGAGGGAAGGGGATTTAAATAAAGAAAAAGACTGTATTATGTACATGTACTAACTTCCCAAGATTATTGTAAAATGCATGTACTGCAATCATGTACTAATAAAAAAGGAATTTGTCAAAAAGATCAAATAACAATAAATATTTGACTATTTTAAGGTGAAATAGCCATTATACTTGGTAATTTAGATTCTATACATGACACTAAAACACTCTGTTTTGGTAGAGTAAGTTAGCAAAAGCCAAACTTGAATACATTCTAAAGGAAATGCAAGCAGGAGATGTAGCATCAGCTAATAATGAAAACATTTGAAGTGGCTTTGCTCTAGGTAGAAAAGTTGAAATAGAGTAGAATCTGGAAGCACTGGAAACACAATGAGGTCAACATTCTGGAATTGTGAGTGGATAGGATTAGTATCCGGGGAAAGGTAGGGGAAATGAACTTAGGCAAAATTTTAATCATTTAATAAAAAGAAAGGAAAAAGTTGGAAATACGCATGCATTCAGTTTGTGAAGCTGATGTTGAAGTTTATATAAATATGTTTAATGATCACATCTACTTTCTCAGGGTCAAGAAAGAATAGAAGTTAATTTTAAAATTGATTAGTATTTTCTCAGGGATACTAGTTGATGGAAGATGATTCTGGTTAAAACCCCACAAATAGCCAGTTACATTAGCACCTAATGCATTCTGCAATGATGAGCCTCAGTGGATATTCTTAAATGCTTTAATGTTCAAAATTGACTTCAACTTTGAGGCAGATTTAAAAACAAAATGGAAATATATTTTCACCTGTTCTGGTGACCTACAACTTTTATTTCCTATAGCAAATGTTATTAAGGTGACATAAGGTATTCAAAAATAATTACTCACAAGAATAAAAAGTTATATATAAGCAAAACAGTCTGATTTTAAGAAATTAATAAATCTATAAAGCTAAGAAATAAGTAGAAAGCTCTTTTGGCCATAAATAATTTGAACAGAGAATAAATCAGGCTAAGAAACACTGCAGTCATCTTCCTGTAAAGATTTTATGGGCAAATTGAAGAACTAAGTTAAAAAAGATGAGAATACAGCTGTTGCCCTGTTGCTAATAAAACTGAAATAGATGAGACCCAAGGAGAAATGGACGAAACAAAGACCATCTCCTCTGCCATTCAGTTGGGATACAAGGGTTAATGTGAAGATCTGAGTCGAGATGAAAGATACTGAACAATCATAATTAGAAGCGTATTTAACATGTTTTTCAGTCTTTAATTTTTTAAAAGGGAATAATTGATGGTCCATAATATATTTAGAGACTAGATTTTGCAGCTCACTTTTAATACCACAAGGGGTTGACTAATGACAGCAGCACAGCCTGCAAACCTTCTTGTTCCTCGCTTGCTGGTTTCCTTGGGATCTTGCCTTTTCTCTTCCTTGTTTTCTTTATATTTTTAACATAGTAAAAGTGCACATTTTTTAAGATTATACCAAGATAGATAGATGATAGATAAATAGTTAAATAGATGATAGATAGACAGATAGCCATGTCCTTAAGGTGTTCACTTCTCTGTTTATATTGATGAAACACATTTTAATGTGTGTGACGAGTGACCCAAATGTAAATGAACACAGACAGTGCATCTCCATGAAAGCATATGTTCAGGGACTGGGAAATCAACCAGCTCCCTGAAGAAAACAAAGCCTCCACGATAACATGGAACTGGCAGCCCCCACATCACAACCAATAAAGCAGAGAATTATAGCACTTTGCCTAGAGATCAATCATAAAGAAATAGTTGCTTTTCCAAAGAAGCCACTCTCCACATGTGAGACATACTGAAAGCTTAAACTCTCTTACCCATATGGAACCTCAAAACTGTGGATGTAATTGTATGCATATGAAAAGGGAACAACATTTAAATCACCCAGATAATTCAAGTTAACAATACAGCTGCAAAATCTAGTTGCTATGATATGAATATCTCTGTCACCCACAAATTCGTATCTTGAAACCTAGTCACCAATGTGAAGCTGTTAGGAGGTCTTATCTTTGGAAGGTGATTAGGTCATGTGTATTGAGTTGTCATCAGTGTGATGAGTCTCCTTCCCCTCTGTAATGTACAAAATGGTGGCATCTTTGAGAATGTGAGGGCTCGGGCTTGACAATTGTGATGAATACTGTTCTCTTATTTGTGTGCTAACCAGGCTATGGCATTTTTGTTACAGCAGCCCCAGTGAAGATACGGTTCTACTTGGACAATTGCTTCAATTGTTTACATTGTTTATATGACTAAAATCACATTTACATGAGAAAGCAGTGTAAAATTAGATGGGAAAGCAGTGTAAAATCAATGAGCGAGCAATAACCTAACTTCTTTACTACAATTCTACAGTGATGTTTCCTGAATCTGTCTTGTGCTCCTTTCAACTAGTTTTCTATCTTGAAGAAATTTAGAAATAAACTTTTCTTCTTATCTTTCAAAAACTATCTGTGCTCTTATACCAATATGTCCCAAAACAAGCTATCTTAATAGTCATTTTTAAAGATCAAAATCCATTTAAAGTGAATTTTGCGTATACTTAGCACCTTTGCTTTTTACACTGTTATAGGGAGAAAAAGTGACATTGCTTTGTTTGCCTAATAAATGCCATTTCTGTAGAGTTTGATCCAAAATGTGCTTTAAAAATGAATGTTATTTCCCTGGAATTAACTTGAGTCATACCATAATTAGTGATAGGAGCTGTGATGAAAATATACAGTGAATACTTAGGTTAAAAATTATTACAATGAAAGACACATTAGCATTAATCCTCCTCAAATGCTCCCTGTCACTTAAAAACACACTTATCCCATCCTTCTTTCCCTTTTCTCTTTCATGAGGGTCTTCACAAGTTGTGATTAAAAAAAAATATATGGCACATGCTGCTGCTGAGAGCCACGCAGGAGAAAATCAGGCTTCTAAAACCTCATCCACCTTAATCACTGGATCTGGCACATGAAACTTCCGGATTTTCCTTAAAGTCAAAATAACCATGTAAAATGAATGTCTTGAATGAATCAGGACATTGAGGCAACGACAGCACAAATAAAGACCCTTATTAAACAGAACTTCCAGAGCTGCTTTAGAAAGGGGAAGCTATGCTGGGCTAACTGTGTTTGAAGCAAGGGAGAGTTTCATGGGAGATTAAGGGTAATGTGTCTTTTACTGAAATAAAATTTTATAACATTTGAACATTTACAAGTTTTCAATTATACCTTAAATTGAATTATCTCATCCATAGAATATCTCTCAATCTATAGAATGTCTAAATCACACAATATGATATATATTTATATTTATGATTTATGCATACTACATGATTTTATATGTTCTGAAAATGTTAATATGTTGATAAACAACTTCAGGTTATAAAATTTAAATTTTTTTTAAATTTTTTTAATTTAAAGAGAAGAAGACAGGAAAAAACCCCAAACAAAACAGAAAGAAGATAGCAACAATACAGAATTCTGAAGGGGAAAGAAAAAAAGAAAAAGAAAAAAAAGAACAACAACCACAAAAAAAAAAAAATACTAAGAAATTGCCATTTGACAAGTTACATACTGTCATCATTGGAAATAGTTGTTCAAGTTACAAAGTTAAAACATATAAAGTACACTTTCAAATAATGAGCCTGTTAATGGTTCTGCTCAACATTACAAAAAACAATAATATGGACATCTATGTTACACACTTAAACACACATGCAGTTATATCCTTTAGAGCACTTTCTTTTCCTCTCTTTTTTATAGTAGGAATTACACACTTTGGGTTTTATTACTCCTACAGTTCTTACTAATTTTCGCACTAGAGAAACAATGTGATATTTATAAATATGATTCTTATTTATTTCACTAATGAGGATAGTCTCAAGTTGTCTCCATTTTCCTATGAAGGCCTCAAGATCATCCTTTTTTATAGCTGAGTAATATTCCATTGTATAAAAATATCACATCTTTTTCATCCACTCTGCAGTTGATGGGCATCTTGGTTGTTTCCAAGATTTAGCTATTACAAATTGTGCTGCTATGAACATGGATATACATATATCACTGTGATATGAACTTTTCAGTTTCTCTGGGAAAATACCCAGGAAGGGAACAGCTGGGTTGAATAGAGCTTCCAGTCCTAGTCTTCTGAGAATTCTCCATACTGGTTTCCATAGTGGTTGCACCAGTCTACACTCCCACCAACAGTGGAGCAGTGTTCCTTTTTCCCCACAGCCTCGTCAACATTTGTTATCAGTTGATTTCTTGATGGCAGCTTTTCTTTCTGGTGTGAGATGATATCTTAATGTTGTTTTTATTTGCATTTCTCGAATGACCAGTGATGGTGAACATTTCTTCATGTATTTGTTTGCCATTTGTGTATCTTCATCTGAGAACTGTGTGTTCATCTCAGCTGCCCATTTTTGGAGAGGGTCTTTGAATTTGGGGCGGTTGATGTTTTTCAATTCTTTATATGTTCTTGATATAAGTCCTTTGTCTGAGGGGTTGCTGGTTAAAATTCTTTCCCATTCTGTGGGTTTTCTTTTCACTCTGATGGTGATTTCTTTTGAAGTGCAGAAACTTTTCAATAATACGAGATCCCAGTTGTTGATTCTCTGAAGTGTTTCCTGTGAAATTTGTGTTTTGTTCATGAATTCTCTGCCTACACCTATGTCTCCAAGATTTCTACCTACTTTATCTTCTAGTAGATTTAGTGTTTCTGTTTTAATATTTAGGTCTTTGATCCATTTAGACTTTAGTTTTGTGCATGGTGATAGGCATGGATCCAGTTTCAGTCTTCTGCATATGGAGAGCCAATTTTTCCAACACCAAAAATTTTTAAAGATTGTAAATATATCACAGAAGAATCTCTGACTTCATAACAATGTTGTTACTTAGTTATGTAAAATATTATTGGTGAAAATTAACTTACATTTTCATTCCAGATACCCAGTATTCCCATGTAATTTTTCTAAATTTCCATTTTTCAGGGCTCACTCTGGACACGTCTGAGGTCTTGACTTTTATCAACTGTACCACAAGGCTATATCCATTGAAAGCTGGGAAAACCAAAGATAAACCACAAAAATAATCCCTAAAATGTACAGTGGATTCTTTGAGTTAATGCCTAAAAGCCAAGGCCTCTCTGGTCTTCATTTAATAATTACATTGCGGGACATAGTTCTGGAGCTAATGCAGTGTAATGCACAGGTACAAAACTGAGGATATTTGATGATGAATTTCTCAAAGTTGTCTTAAGATACAAACAAAAACAATTTCCTTTTCCATGCATATTCTTCAATTTTTACTTCCCCACCACCAGTGTGTAGTACGGGCGTATCCAGCCTACAGCCCCTGGATCGGACACAGCAAGCTTGCCTGAGTTGCACTGAGTGAAGAAGACTTTTCTTGGGTTGTTAATAAAACATACAATATAGTTAATGCATGTAAGTATTAAAGTATTATTTTAAAGTGTTTTATTATGACAAAGTCTATAATTAGACCAATCTGACACCCTTTCATTTCTTCCTAAAAGTAACCTCACTGACAGCAACAGATGTCAGAACATGTCCATATTCCAATAATTTTCCTTGCCTCCTTAGTAAAATACTTTATTTCTTATTGCTGACAATCCATGTTATTATTTCCACAGATATAGATAATAAAAATAGTTGATACAGAAGAAAAATCTCATTGTAAAAATTTTAAAAGCCAGAACATCATTGCATCCTCATAGTTATTTTCTGAAGAAGGCCACTGAATCAGGAAATAATAGATTTGATAGTATTAAAGAAGAAAATATCTGGCACTTGTTAAAGAATTAAAGAAAACTTTATTCAGGACTCTTGCAGTAGGTGCCAAAACAAGCATTGCAGAAGAGACAATGAAGACAACTAAGGATTTAAAACTGACTGGCAAAGTAAGAGCAGTTGATACACGGAGCAATACTAAGCAAATTTAATGAAATTCTTTCTAAAAGGACTTATCAAGATTCTTCCTGAAAGCATGTCAAAGATTTAGACAATAAGATAGATAAAAAATTGATGCGCTTTGAAGGAGGATCTGTTATTAATGTGGGGGGGGTGGATATTCTTTCTAAACTGACTTAATATGATTCTTCCTACAGTAGCAACTCAGACCTAGTAAGAAGGGGACAAAGAAGGCTGAGTTCAAGTTCTAGTTGAGATGAGAACTCATAGAAGTCTAACAAAATTGGCCAAGGAGAGAGTATTTGCTGGTGGCATGTTTTGGCAACTTCAAAATGGATGACTTAACCAATAAAAGGATTCATTTTTCTTTAATTTCAGACTTCAGAAAAAGCAGCAGACAGTGCCATTAATAGCTCTTCTTTCTTCATGAATTCAACAGTTTTATGGATCAAATATTTGCTTCTGTTGATAAAGACATGAGTCATAGAATGTCTGATGATGTAGGGACAGATAATTGGTTGACCAAGATAAACCTCACTTGTATCATCAACACAGAGAACAGTTTCTTTTACTGGTATGGATTTAATACACTCACTTTCAAATCAAGATAAATGATTGTATATGGTATCATCTGAGCTCTGACACTACCATTTTGTAGAAAATACAGCTTGCCAGCCTGAGAGCAATCTGTGGGGCATGCTGAATAGAGGAAGATATCAAAAATTATGAAAATTCTCTTTTCTCATTGCTTTTCTGGTAGTTTCTGTGCTACTGAACAAAACACCTCTAAACCTAGAAACTTAAGAGAATTATCATTAAGCCCATGCTCATAATCTTGAGGTCACAAAATCAGGCAGGAATCAACGGGCTTGACTCAACTTTATACTGCTTGGTTCTGGCTGGCATGACTTTCCTGAGACAAGATTAAACATGGTCCCATCAACCAGTGGTTTGTGTATTACTCCTAACTAGGCCACCCAAGTTCTCCTCTATTTTGTTTCTATCTCCTTATTTCCTCTACTTCCAGGTGTTCTCTTTCCATGTGCATCTTAAAAGGATAATGCAAACTTCTTAACACAGGGAGAGAGGCTGAAAAGAACTCTCCAGGCATTAACCGAGAAGTCACAGAGCATTTCTCCAATCTATCAAACCCAGTCAACAGCATGGCCTAGATTTAAGCGGATAGGCAACAGGGAGATAGTAGACGAGCCTGATGTACTGACGAGAATGACTTTCACTTGAAGGACTGGGTGAGATGGTGGCAGGCATCTTTGCACATAGTCAAATTTCTAAAGCCACAATATTTCAAAACCGTCCCCCAGCCAAATATATTACTTACTTGCTAAACCCCCAAAATTGAATTAATCAGATTTGAAATCCAGTATTTCATGAACTACAAGAGCTCTAGAAGTAGGTAGGACTTCTCTTGATCCAGGAGCCTGAGAACTAAACATAAAAAAAATCTTCTCTTCCACTTACCTCTTACATCCATTCAGAGGGCTATTGTCATTCATCTCTAAGACACATATTCCCGGCTTGCATGGCCTGGCTATTCCTGGATTATCCAATATGGCTTTGCTTACTCATCTAGAGGACTCTGTACTGATTTTTTATTATCAGGGGCTCTGCATCAGGGACTTCTCATGACCTTGTGCTCTCGCATTTTCCAAGCCTTCTCCATCTCCACACAGTCTGGTAGGCAGAAGCACTTGGAGGTTTTACACATAGATTAGTTTCCAAAAAACAAAAATAAAAATAGAAATAGAAATATCACTGGAAGCCACAAAAGTAATCTATATCACTTTCACCATTTTTCTCAAATCACTTAAAGAGTTTCAAGAAGAAAGGAAGTGAACTTCCCAGAATGATGAGAGGAAACATATATCTACAGTAATAAAAGAAATGTTGACAGTCATCTCAGCAGAACATCCACCACAGTTAACCTTGAAGCTTTCATGTTCATTCAACAAATCCTATAGTATCTCAACACTTTTTGCTTAAAGCAGATTTTGGGGACTGCTTTTTAATATTTTCCTTTAATTTTCTTCAGTAACTTTTACCCAACCCTGCATTTCTTCATATCTTTTATGTTTGGCTAACCTAACACACCTGAGCTGTTTTTGTTTCTCTTTGCATGGATTCAACTATTAAAGAATATCTCAAAATATGTTCATATTTTATGTTTTTATGTCAATTTATAGTATACCAAGTCTCACTGTCAAATACTAACATAAAAGTGAGAGAAACAGTACAAGTTATAAAATGTATGCAAACAGAATACACTTTCTAAAGTTGCTTGTTTCACAATACAGAAATTTTGGATTTTATCCTCTGGAGTGAGAATTATAAAATTCATTCAAACTGACCAAAATTTCAAACACATATTTTATTAATTTATGATAATAGATTGCAATATATTCAATGAACAATATTATTCAAACAAAAATGATATAACCTTAAATTACACTAATCAAAGAATGATACCCACATGTCAAGAAGGAACATTTCTCCTGATGAATCTTCTTTTTAGAGACTATAAGTGTAATATTTTTCTATGTCTTGGGATTGATATTAGCCAAGGACATTGATAATTGCAAGATGATGACAGAATTAAACTTAAACATGTCTTACTAGAAAACCAGACATTCAAATTTGTATAGCAGGAGAATGTGGGAAACACAATGGTTATCATTTTATTTGTAACATTTTACAAATACTAAAACCATGCATTGTATAGAAAGTTAATTACAATCAATGATACAGATTTCAAAGAAGCATATTTTATCTCAAATTAAGGAAAATAGTTTCCACCAACAGAAGTACAAAACAGGTTGTATTTAAAGCAATGATTTTTCTAGTTATGCTAGGCATATTTCTAATTCAATACTTGGAACTACACGTGGAGTCATATGCACATCATATACATTGGCATCATATATATGTACATGACAGTGAATAGTTACCTAAAAGGAGAGGGTGATAAAAATTCCTCACTGAGCTGTAAGATGTATAAGAATCACCTTTAACATCTTTCAAACTTTATAAATCTCTGATTGTTAAAGTTAGCAGATTCTTTTTATATCTAATCTAAAATGGTTTAATCAGTGAAAGAAACAAAACCATCATGTTATAAAACTGTCACATATTATACCATCTTGGGTTTTTGAGGAAATTATAGCCAGTTTTATTACAATAGCATGAAAAGTTAGAATAGTAATGATATTTTATTTTTACTGCTTATCATTGTTGGCCTCCTGATTTTTTCCTTGAAGCTGTTTATAATAATGTGTCTGCCTTTTTAGATTTTTATTCCGTTTTCTTGCTTATTGGAGCTCTTGCGCTACAGGCCAATGACCGTATCTGCTTAATTTTCTCTGTGTGGAGCTCGGATGTGAACCAAATGCATGTTAACTTAAAATTATTTTCAGGATGATTTTTTTCTAAAGGTTATTTAATTTTTTCATAACTTCTACTCAGAAACCAATATCTCAAGCTTGGGTTGTTTAATAACATAAGACACTATTATTCTGAATATATGAACATACACACATATTCACAATACATAATTTTAATAATTTCACAGAAGACTTGGAGCCTGTTTTCAACTTCTAATATTGCAGACATCAATTTATCAGTGAAAGAAATTTATAAGAAAGCTCTTTGAAATGGTTTTTAGAAATTCAGAAGACTGCAACAAGAAAGGTATTTGAGAAGTACTAATTTCATCATTCATATGCAGTTTCACTTTTTACCAATGATAAGTGATGCTTAGGTAGAGGTAACCAGGTAATTTTATTTTTATGGATAAGCATCATAATGTTAGTCCATCATATAGTTAGATATTGATAACGTAGTTCCTCAGACCCAAAAAATAATGTAAGTTATCCATCTTTACTTACTCTGCTGCCTGGCACCCATATTTCAAAGTGAATGTGTTTTGACTTAATATAGAGTTTTTCTTTTCTCTCTTGTGAAAAGATAGTATTTGCAAATACACTTGACAGATCATTGGCAAAGCACTGCCTATAATACTGTCTCTACATAAGTGATATTTGTTTTATTCACCAATAATTCATCATGCTTGTCAATAAATTTCCATTAAAATAATATTATTTTCTTGAAGTTTAAATGTTCAAGGCAAAATGAAAACAGTTTTATCGACCCATTCTTTCATACTATTAAAACTGGCATCTTGACTTGCATGAATCAAATAGTCATTTATGGATCATAAAATGCTTAAAGAGGACATTGGATAATATATAGGAAACACTTTTGAAATAAATCGGTGCTTTTAAACTTCATCTAAAGTAGAAATTTGTCTGGAATCAGGAAAAAGTAAAGAAGTCATCAACTAATTTTATTATACTGGTTAAGAGCATGGCTTTTGGTATCAGATAAAACAGGTATCAGATATAACCCTGACCAAGTTCATTTTTTTGAGCATTAGTTTTTTAAAATGTCAATAGGAAAACAAATACCGTATCTCAGATCACTAGACACATCAAATGAAGCAATGCATTTAAATCGTTAAGCAAAGCATGTGACGGATAATAAGCTGCCAAAGTGTAGCAACTGCCATGATTACTATCAAGCCAAAGTTACAGTATTCTAAGGTCAACCTAGTAAGATCATCTTCGCTGGTTATGAATATAAAATTGATTGAGATTGCTTATTTAGGTTACTCCTCCTGAGATAAATTTTGCATGGGTTATCTAAATACAACATCCGTTTTCACTTTACAGTCATAGCTAATATACATAATTTACATGCTGTTTAAAATGCACTACTCAGCTACAGCCCTGAATTCACAGTCTAGGTCAGTCACAAGGTCATGGTGAGAAACTATCCATGGATTTCAGCTGGAATTTAAGACTTTGACGTCCATCTTTAGTGCTGTGAACTCCCTGCCTCTTTTCCTACCTGCTTTACCCTAAGGAGCCAAAGGAAGAAAGAATTGCCCTTTTGTCTTCTTATTAGTCATTTTAATTTCAGGTTTAAAGAGAGACAAGTTGGAGGGGAGCAAAACACTCTATCTAAAATGACTTTAGGGGATATTGAGTAAAAAGTATATTTTTATGAAATATTTAATAGCACAATGCATAAATCATCACACTGAAACTTGAATAGCAAGTTGACTTAGGGGAAGCTACAAAGGTTAAAGCTTAGACAAGTAATAAATGAGGAAAACATCCTCATTACCTTGAGGGAAGGTGTTGTATCAGGACAAAGATTTTCTGCAGAACTGATTTATTATAGCTTTCAAGCAAAAATGTACTAAGAATCTTGTTCATAATATTCTCTCCCTCTCAATTCATGCTGTTTATATTTGCATGGATGTTGGTGTGTGTATTTGACTCCTGGCCACAGGTTTGCCATCGAAAAGAAAAACACAAGTTTTTTTTCCTTAAGTAACAGAGAGTTATGAGACTCTGTGTATCAAAGTTCTCAATTTTAATTCTGTTTGCTGAGGAATGTTCTCAATGTGTCCATTTCAGATTCTACAAAAATTGAGAGTTTGCTGTTTCATAAGAAACCACTTTATCATCAGCTCAGAATTTGTCTTGACATTCAAATGTTATAATTACTTGTCAGTCTTGTTCATTTTATTTCTATTATATTTCTCTCCCTTTCTATCCCCCTCCAAAATTTAGAGCCTGCAAATAATGTGACTTTTTACCTGTAACTGAATGGTCTCCTACCCATGTTTCCTGGCACTAAACCATTCCTTTTTTCTCACCAACACAAAATTATTTTGCCTAAAATACCTTCCCAGTCATAACACTTTCTTAATCCAAAGTCTTTAAAGTTTCTCTATGTGGGAAAATACCACCCACCATGTCTTAACTTGGGTAAGTTAAAAATCAGTAACCATCAGAACCTTTAATTCGTAACAATTCTGTTGCAGGGAACTACAAATTCTGAACTATTTACTATTACTTAAGGTGGTACAGTGGACACTGGGAGGTGATAACCTCATATGACATTACCAAAGTGTGGGTAATTAACTTACACTGAAGACAGAAGGCCTGAAGGTGTAGTTTAAACTAAGTATAAAACAGAATCATGAAAAATAATTGTTTAATTATAAAATAAATTTATTGAAAAAATAAATGAAAAAGCAGATTTTTCTTCTGTCTATAAGTTTTATGCTCTTCCCATCTCTTAAATGACCTTCTCTCATTCTTCCTGGCAGCATCATGGTGCATTTTGTACTTTCCTAAATATAAATTGTGAGGAAAACAGACTCTCAAATTACCCCTTCTATACAGAAAATAATGCTAGATAGGCTCATGTATTTTAATTTTTGATAGTATTTTGGTTTCTACTTTTGCCTGTGTGTTTTCCTTGTTTTACTCTTCAATGAAATTTATGCTAGTATTAGATTATTTAACATACTATAGTACAAGATTAGAAGAAAATACAGAATGAAGAAACTAGGATGTCATTAGACTGCTGTATGTGCATATGTCGGCTAATGATTAGAGAAGGAAGTATTTCAAGAAGAGTAAAAATGTACCAGAAGTAGATGTGATAATCTAATCTACTCAAATATATTGCTTGAGGCCTCTTGCTGATAGTTCTATTGGAACTATCAGCAAAGTTACCTTTTCCTTTCCTAGAATTATAAACTGTACAGACAGTGTAAGCTTGAGCTGCATGTAGTCAGCTTGCCTGGAAGCACAGGCCTTTGTTAAATTGAAGTTTAGGTCAAAAAATAAATTGATCTAGGAGACAGAGAAATAACTCCCAAACATCATTTTAACCTTTCCATCAACCATGCAGACCACTTGACTCCACTAACTTTTCCATATAATGAACCAAAAAGTTCTTTCTTTTTAGTTCAAGTTAGTTTGAATTATTTTTCTAGCTCTTGACTTGAAATAATTCTATTTAATATGAGATTAAAACATCTTGGGGATGTTATACAGTGTGTGTATATTGAATAAATCAAAGTGATATTATAAATTATTTACAATACATTTTTGTTGCTGGATGATATTGCAGCAATAGTGGCAAGGCTGAGAGTGGATTTAAAGTTGAAGCAGATTTACAGAGAAAGTGAAGTATATGTATTTTTTTCTCCTTTGAAACACATTCTTTTTTATTTTGGGAGAATAAAGCAAAACACAACAAAACAGAACACAGCATATCAGAAAAGAACAATGCACCAACACAAGACTTCAATAACAACAGGAAATCAACAATGACCACCATAATGTCTCTCATTTTCTTTAAAATAGCTGTCCATATCATCTCACACAATAAAATCAAATGAAACAAAACCAATCAAAACAAAAAATGAAAACATTACATGACTTCAAAACAAAACAACAATAAATAAACAATAGTTTCTATAATATCTCACATTTTCATAAAATACTTGTCCATACCATCACACACAAAAAAACCCAAATGAAACAAAACATAACAAAGTCAATCAAAACAAATGAATGTAAGCATTATATGACTTCAAAACAAGACAATGGGAAATCAACAGTGGCGTCCATAATATTTTTTTCTTTGAAATAGTTGGCCATTGCTTTATACACAGTAAAATCAAATGAAACAAATAGAATGAAACCAATAAAAACATAAAAATGAAAGCATTAAGGGACTTAATAACAAGACAATAGAAAAATCAACAATGGGTACTATAATGTCTCATTTTCTTCAAGACTGCTGTCCATATATCATACAGACTAAAATCAAACAAAAGAGCATAAAACCAATTAATCAAAAGAATGACAGTATTATAATGCCTTCAAAGCATGATACCAGTAAACCAACAAGTTACCATAATACATCCTATTATCTTGAAAAGAGCTGCCCATACAATCAGACATACTATAATCTAACAAAACAAGGCACAACAATACCAAATGTAACAAAATTATGAAAACTATATAAGAGTTCCAGACAAGACAATAGGAAATTAATAGTGGTTCCCATCTTCCACTCCTAGGTGTTTCTTCCCCATATCATTTTCATAATCTCTATTGCAAGTTTTTTTGTTTTTTTGTTTTTTGGGGGGTTTTTTTGGTACCATGGATCTAACTCACAATTACATGCTTGTAAGACAGTCGTTTAAGCCACTGAGCTAAATTCTCAGCCCTTTCATAATATCTATTTTGTTGTTTAGATCCCACTAATTCCTTCAGTTTTTTTATGCTAGGGAGATAACTCAGTGTTCACCCATATGAGATCAAATAGTTTTGTCCATTAACATAATCTCTAATGGCACCCACTTACCTAAAAGAGCCTCAAAATGATTGTACTTTATAGTTGGGTAGCTTCCATAGTATGAAAATACCACATCTTTCTTATCCATTCTGCAGTTTATGGGTAAGTTACCCTTGCTTTATTCTGGTCTTCTGTCATATGGAACTATTGTTTTCTCTCCTTTGATTTTCAGTCTATGAATTTCCTTTTTTGATAAATGTGTTTCTTGTATACAGTATATTGATGGATCTTGTTTCTTGATCCACTCTCCCTGTGTTTCTTTTTATAAATGAATTAAGCCTGTCTACATTAGTGGTTAAAATCAGCAAGCATTGGTTTATTTCT
>PVJX010017578.1:0-38079 GCA_004027295.1 Dolichotis patagonum | reverse complement strand
CAAAGTAATCCAAAATTGCTAGGATTCTCAAAGCTCTTAACCAATTTATAATCTGGCACCAATTAATTTAGGCTTTTAATGTTTCCATGAAAACAAAAATTGATTCCAAATTCATGAGCCTGATATTCAGATCTCATATATCTTACTGTAAATCCATCCACATGCCTGGTTCCATGATCAATTCATGCTTTTCCAATTCCTGAGTTTGCAACTTCTAGAATGCATAGCCTCACCACAGCTGCATATATATCTTCAATACTCACTGAAAAAGCTAATCAAAGAAGACAATAGTCCTTGTAGCTCTAATGATTTTATATTCAGCCTTATACTTCGAGGAACCACTGCACAGAATGTAAGATTCATGGCAACTGATTCTTGATTTTTTAGATCCCTGTCTCTCCTTGCAATTAAGAGTGTATAAATCAACATAAATTCTTCTGTAGGCTATAGTCTTCAATCAGGATTACCTTGGAGGCAATGTCTAAGTGTTTGAAAAAATTGGATTGCAGTACCATGAGGTGAGCATATAAGACTCAGGTTTCAAAAAGAGCCATTTTGAAGTTACTGTCTCTTTTCTGGGCACTTTTTTAAAACAAACTTCTAATACATTTAGTATAATTTGCCCAGATTTTTCGATTGGCATGTAAAAACCTATAGGAACTAACTTGAAGAATTACAGAAAACAAAGATTACTCACCTAGATACTTCTGTTGCAAAGTTAGTTTGTCTTTCACTTTTCAGAAATAAATGCTCTAATAAAAAGATGTTCTAATAAAATGTTCTAATAAAAATGTTCTTAAAAAATGTTCTAATAATAAGATCAGGGATGGGAATGTAGCTCAGCAGCACAGTGCCTGCCTGGTAAGTGTGAGATCCTGAGTTTAATTCCCAGTACAAAACAAAAAACAAAAAACAAAAACCCCCCAAAACCCAGAAACATAAACATTCATATTCTTGAGTTCTGACCTAGCAGGCATGGGGACCTGGGTTTGATCTTCAGCACCACAAAAACAAAAACAAAAATCAAGTCATTTACAAATTCAGTATTAAAAAAACAATCCCCAAACCAAAAAACTATTATGCAATTATTCTAGGTCCATATTTCATTTAAAACTGTTCTCTAGGCCGCTGTAATACGTCCATATCCATAATATATTGTGGGCTAAGCCACCCAAAAAGGTGATCCATGGAATAGCTTAGTAATGCAAGACAAGAGATATTTTGTTTCTGCCTTTAAAAATATTTGTTAATGATTGTTCTATGGCTTTATATATAGCTTGGTTCTGCACTGAGGAAATTGCTTCCATTAAACAAAAGTTCATCTGCACAATCTCCAAAGATCTGTGCGGGCTGGTTCATGTTCCAAAAATGCGATTTTTAGATTCAACGGAAATAATCCTTCTGACAAGTAAGAGGTTTGTAAGTTTTGTGTTCTTTCTACTTGGTAGTAATCCTCTAAAGCCCTTCCTGTGAAAACAGCCTCGCCCAAACCGCAGTACCTGTTCGTCTCTGAGAAACTATTAAGAATGGAAAGTGCTGTGGAATGGCGATGACAGAAAAATACTATGCGACTGTTCCGAAGTTATGACTTGGTATGCGGAATAAAAAGGGCAAAGGGTAAAGTTGGGCCAACGCACTGAAGATAGAGAACCAAGGTTGCTAGCGGGAAGCACCTGACCGCCCGCTCTCCAAGGCTGGCAAAGCCTTTGGCTCCAAGATAAGGGACACGCAGAGTTCTGCGCCTCGCCGGAGTGTGCGTGTATCGGTGCACGACTCTCTTACTCCGCCCACAGCGTCTGGGCACCCGTCACAATCCACCACTGCCTGATCAGCAGACCACAGCACATCGTGCAGCTTTCGGTCCCCCACGGTTCACGCCTCCCGCCAGCTGCCAGCTTCCAGCAGAGCGGGAGCCCTTTCGCCCGGCTCCTCAGTCGGCCGGCCAGTGCCAGCGAGAACCTCAGTACCATTCTCGATCCTTTCTAAGCTTTTATGACCTATCATTCACAAGCAGGTCTAGAGTTCTGTTTGTACACCTGCTGTCTCTACATGTCAGCCCCCAATACCTGCTAGCAAAACTTGGCACAGCTGAGCTTCTACGTGCAAATCCCCAGTGAGTGGAATCACCAAGGAAACATCTGCACTCGAATAATGACAATGGAGTAGCTTGCGCATAGTTGACATTTTGAAAGCCATATCGGTTATGCGATACGGAAGAGTACCTGAAGCCAGGCTGAAAAGCAAGGTATGAACCATGGAAGGAATTCCTGGGACTGCAACATACGCAACATATGCATAGACGTGGAGGTGTCTGCAAAGTTGGAAAGTGGGGAAGACTACCCAGCTGACGAATGAAAATGCAATGAAACCACTAAATCAGTGTTAAAGCGGGGTGATGGCAGGGATTACCTCACCTGCATGTTCATAGCCATTTACATTCCCATGAGGTTCTGTCCACCCAGACTGGAAAGTCTTCCCCAACCTCATCTTTCTCAGAGACATATCCAGGCTGCACCACTGTTAACTACTCAGAATATTTCCCACAGCGCTTGAGGACACTTGGCCTGTAGGAGACACGGGCTTGCCCACAATGCCCATAGGCTATTTACATTCACCTCAGTGCTCTTTCTTCTTATTTTAATGTTTGCTACTGTGTTTTAGTTTTAGCCTCCAGCAGTTTGCTGCAGGTGATGGCTGATGTCACTTTCCTTTTCAGGTCTCTTTTTAAATCTGACCCGGGATGCTTTGGAGAACCTCCTTTTCCCTGTTTTAATAGAAGCACTCTTTCTAGCTTCTTGGGTCACAAATACAAGTAGACAAGGAAAAGAAGTGGCTTGCTTTTCCTCCTAGATCCCTTTGGAAGTGGATGGATCATTTTCATCTCTGGATGAACCAGTTTTGCCTCAGATAACCTCACATCTGAGATGTAGGCCTTTGATTCCTTTTTTAAAGTTTAGCTTTCTCTTCTGCGGTCAGTGTTGTTTAGTCCCATTTTCTGCTCCTTATTTCTGTCTTTGCTTTTATTTCTTCTCAGTAGTGTGCCTGTTGGACCCTGCCAAGTTTCTTTTGTCATCTGTCTCCATAGCCAGCTTCCATTTCTGAGCCAGTAGTGTCAAAGCAGAATGCATACAGCGTCAATCTCCCATGGGTCAACTTGGAATTAGTTTCCTATGATATTTAACTCCTGAACAGAATAAAATTTGTCTGACCCAATAGTTTCTTAATTAAAGCACCTAATTTAACTTTAAATTCTCTATTCCTCCCCCTCCTATTTCAGCTCAAACAGAAAGCCTCTAGGTCTGTCCTGAGGCCAGGCATACTGGTGGGTTTCCTGGGACCCTAACCTAGCTTCCCCCTGGGAAAGGGTGTGGGCCCATTCCTGCATCTCAGCTTGCTTATTCATGGCTATGTCCAACTCTTGCTAATCCCTTCCTTCCTATCTCCTTAGTCACTCTCTGTTTTAGTCCTGCACTCAGTGAGAAGGTACCCTCAATCCCAAAGGTAGCTAGATCAGAAAACTCTCTGGCAAGCGCTGTGCACACTCTGAACCTCATGATCGCCACTGGCATTTGTCTTTGCTGGGACCCAACAGGATGTTGGATAATTTCCTCTGGACACTTTGCCTTCACCCTAGCCAGACACTTGAGCAATCTCTTCCTTTCCAATGAGACAATATGACTCAAGGTCACTCTTCTTCTTAAATGACTCTGACTGAATGCCTCAAGCCAAAGCCCTTGTCAAATCCTAGTCTTCAATTTGGATCTTTTGCATTCTCTTCATTGAATTTATTTTTCCCTAGATAACATCTAGAAATCTGCATGTTTCTTTGTTACTCTTCATCCCTCTTTTACGTAAATACCCAGTGCCAAGCTCCCCTTACCACATGACAAAATGCAACTCAATCGAGAGCTTATTAAAGAAATCTGCTTCATTTTTATGGAATAAATAGCTAGCGAGCTCTTTAACAGAACATTCCTGTGACACCAATGGCTTTCAGCACGTCCCCCCTCCTTAAGTTGTATGTCCCCAGAACCCAAACTTGTCTTTACTACAGTTAATATTTGTTGACTACTCACTATTTTCTACTCACTGTGCTACCAGCACAGCACTGTTTTTTAAAACTCACAATGTCCATATGAGTGTTATATAACTCTAACCCAGCTTTCTGTGCAAGAGGGTTAAACTTGGAGAGACTGAGTAATTGCCTATGGAAACCCAGACAGTAAGTGACCCAAGGAAGATAGGTATGTGGAGTTCTTGTTTTTGTTTCACAGCGATGCTCTGAAAGGAGTTCTCTTTATGGTTTACAGTATTTTAGGACCCATGTAAGCATGTTTCCCTGGAGATAATTTGGAGATAATTTCTTTAGTCATTCACAAAAGATTTTCTATGCACTTAACAAGCTTCAACGGTCATGCAAAACCTGGGGGCAGGGCATTGATTAAAGAGGTAGGGACCACTGTAAACAAGCAATACCCAGATATAGACTTACTTGCTCTGAATTAAGGAGAAAGACCTTTCCCAGGAGGACGTGCCTTGCACCCAAGTGAGTTGAAGCCATTGCACACCACAGGCTCCACCACTGACATGTGTTGTCCTGCCTGGCTAAGTGGTCACCACAGTTGCTATTTGAGTCATGGATGGGACATTATAAAATAAGCCCCTGAGAACGTAGACTGTCAGAAGTAGAGAAAAACAACTGAGCCCTTTTGGTTTCATCATCTCACTTTAGAAATAAAATCATCATCATCATCATCATCATCTGCCCAAAGTTTAACTTTTTCAAAGTCACATAGGTCTGTCATGAAAATCACACTTCCTGGACACAGTTGTCCACCATGGGCTCACAACAAACCTGTCTTTGTGGAGAAGACACAGTACATGTCCATGGCTTTCAGGACCTTGGATCACTCACTTACTCACTCACTATGGTCCATTCAGACCACAGCCGATGAAATACGTCTTCTAGGGTTTTAAGGATGAAATCTGACAGTTGGATAATGGAAGCTAAATAAATTAATAGGTCTTGTATGCGCATTGGTATATGGGATCACCACTGTCTCCCAAAAACTTAAAAGTACCCATGGTCCTGTTGATCCTACTTGCTCATCAAAATCGCTGCAGCTTCCTGTCTCTGTTCCAGACCCTGACATCCACACCCACCTTCATAACATCGGGGATTTTTGCTTTGTTTTGTTTTGTTTTTCGACACTGTGTTAGCATGGTTGAGTTTCATATATTCAGGGCCTCTCTTCTTTACCCCTTTTGCTGGTTATCATGGTTCTCAAGGCTAGAATCATCTCTTTGCCTCCCCGACCTCACTCCTTGCAGTGTGGACCCAGTTGCTTTGTGTTTTCTTTCAAACGCACTTGCTTTGTGCTATATTTAACTGCTGTACATTAGCATTAATATCCAGCCGCACAAGGGAAATTACTGCTGCGCATTACTTCCACCAGGTACAGTGGGGTTTGCTCTGCTAATGTCTTTTGAGGATGGGAAACAGATGGACACACAATAAGGGAAGCGCTGAGCCTTCTCTCCATGGTACACTGCACACAATTCCTGGTAAGGCCTCTATGTGTGTGATTTTTTAAATTAAGTTTTGTGTAGCACCCAGAAACTTATCCAAAGTGAGCGTGACAACATATGAGAATGTAAGACGCTTTACACATGGAGAGAAATGCAGATGAGCACCAGTGTAAGTTATTCTTGAAGGATTCTTGAGGGCCTAGAACAAAGTGAAGTACACAGCAGGTTCTCAAAACAAACAAACAAAAGATCACAGTATTTAAGAAATAAAAGGAGATACATGTTTGTTGCTTTTTACTGTTTTGAAATTCCACCTAAGTGTAGAGGGAAAAGGCCATGAAAGAGAGAGTACAGTAACTACAGGGGCTTTTTATTTATTTATCCAAGTTCTTTTTAAATTTTACTTACCCTTTTCTTTTTGACTTTTGATCTATGAAATCACATCCTTTTCCTTCTTCTCCTCTTCTCCATTTTTTCTTTTTAATACTAGACTGTCCTTTCATTTGCCCCTTTCTGTTTACGTAAGCCCCCTACCACAGAAAGATTTTATACTTAAAGTACTTCTCTGTTATACTAGGACCAAAAAATATACCTACTTAAACTTTATTTATCCAAGTAAGAAGTGATTTTTTTTCAACTTTTGTAAATTCTTTTTTATGAAAAATGTAATCACAAAGCAATATTAATATGATTCTTAGATGGTGACATTTATTTAATGAATATGCTAAAATTGTAATACAGGTTACAATTTTATTTAGTTTCACCTATGGAGATAGCTTATGGAGGAAGAGAGAAAGGGAGGCAAAAGGTAAAAAAGCATTAGGAAAAACAAATTCTCAGAGGAAAAGAAAAACACTGAAGGACGAGAGATTAAGTAGAATGGATGGAAAGTGATCTCAAAACTGGAAGTTCAGCTGGAAAGCTAAGAATTCAAACGTAGGGATGAACTCTGTATGTGCACTCCAAGGTCTTTCTATGGGATATTTTGGGGTAGAGCAGGGCAAGTGTCAAGGAAGACACTGTTTCTTAAGTCATACCCACCAGAAATGCAGCTCCCCCTTCTTCTTAAAGCCCTAGGTCCTGTTTACAAAATCTGCTTCCATACTCATGAGCCTTTAACTGCCTCCCAGTGGAAACTCATTTGAGCCAGAGAGTGATTAAATGCCACCCAATGCAAGAAAACTGTGCAGAAGCCCTTTTACTCATGCAAATAAGAGCAGTTTCAACCCTAGGGGCTTTCAGCTAAGTCAAGGCCACCAGGATCAATAGTGCCCATGACAATGACTCATCACCATGCTGATTTGACTGTTCAGTGCAGATGCCTTGTCTATTTATAAACAATTTGAATATCACCAGCTATGTTGAGATAGTGAACCAGAAAAATGGTATTTTAGTCTACATATACCCTTAATTCTTTTAAATAGATCTGTTGAAGCAAGTTTATTTAATTCATTCACTTACCCAAAAGTGTCTAGTGCGCATGTGCTATCACAAGCAAAATGATCACCAATGGATAATTAGTTTTGAGCAGTACGATAGCTCCATTAGGGGTACTTGTAACATTTTTGGTGACTTTTATTTTGTTCTTTTTTTAATAGAGAGCCAATGAAGTTTTCAACAGAGGAGTATCAGAGTCAGACCTCAGCTCCAACACCTCAGTCTGACTAGCCAGAGGTAAATATTTGTCAAGTTGCTGTTAAAATGGTGTAAGCAAGAAATGACAGTCATTTTCACCAGACTTTCAGTAACAAGACTTGTTGGGAGATGTGTAAGAAAGGATGCATGTGGACGTTCTCATTGCTGGGGAATCAGAGGAGTAATGGGGCTAAGACGTTTCCAGAAGTAGACACATGGATAGACGGGATTACTTCAGAAGGGGAGATCGTGTTAGCTGAGAGACGCATGTGACCTGAATGAGAGCAGTGGGATGCTGAGAAGTCTTGAGAAGCAGCTCCATTGGAAAGGAAGACTGAAGAGAGGATCTGGGAGCAAGGCCGCCACAGGATTAGAGAGAGAAGCAGGGCAGTGGATTGAAGGTGTGAGTGATTCCACGTGGCAATGGAGTGTAGAACCTTCTAAGGCCCTGAAATAAGAGACTGCAGGATGTATTCACGAGTGGGTGGGACTGGATTCCAAGGGATGCAAAATTAAAACAGCTGTTACCAGCTTGCCATAAAATTTTGGGCCAGTTACTAAAACAAACAAACAAACATCTCAGTTTTGTTTTCTCTGTTAGTGGACATAATGCCTTGTATGCAGAATTATTTAGTATTAAAAATAGTAAGGTTTAGAATCTGTCACTTAGCCAAAGATTTCTTCATTGCTTCTCTTCTCTTCAGTTTAACCCTCCTCTAGGCCATCGTGCAAGGGCTAATTTTTAAAAACAGAGATACGATTAGCTCGTAGGCCTTTTTACCATTCCTCACAGTGCACTGTACCTAAAGAACAGAGGTCTCATTTGCATCATTTTGAGGCCTCCAGCTATGTTGTATTTACATATCTAGCATGCTCTTTGAGATGTTCAAATATTTGAAAAAGCTCTTTCCTCTTCCCAGATTTTCCTTACTTGGATTTATCTCTGCTGAACTCTTCATCAAATTTTCGAGACTAAAGATCAAGAACCTGGTCTTTCATGCATGTATCTTCAGCCCAACTCGTGCTCTGTACTAACCAATGCCACCCACACCCCAAAATGCTTCTTCCTGGCAGTCACACTTTTTAGGTTCTACCAGCAGTGGTCAATTTTAACTACTTATGTGTTTGAGTTCTCCACCCAATAGATTAATGTAATTATAAAAGCAAAATAGGTTGTTTCCTCAACAACTCTACATGAATGCATATTGTCAGTGTAAGGCCATTGAATTCACAGGGCAATTATGCATTGCATTAAAAATTATAAAGGTATGCAAACCACAAATTAGTTGGTACCGTCCTTTCTTGGGAGATTTGTGCTCAGTTGCCTTTCCAAAGAATAGGTTAGATTTGAGATTGGATGGATCATTATTTGTGCAGGCCATCAACTTTTTACCCTAAAGGTTTATTCCCAGCCCTAATCTCCCAACTAGTATGGAAATCCTCAGTAGTTTGGAAAGGAGGCAGCAGAATACGGTAGTGAAAAACAGATGGTGGAGTAGGACCACCCAGGCTTCATTCTCTTTCATTACCAACTACAGGACCACAGACCAATTACTTCAGGTCCTCATCTTCCACCTTCATTTGTAGAATGGTATTCCTAATAATGAAACATGTCTTCTAGAAATGTTTGGAGCATTGAGCAAATTAACACATATATAATCCCCTTATAGGGGATTCATACAATGTCTGGCACATAAAAGTGGTCAATTCTAAGACTTGTGACTATTTTTAAGAAGGTTAGTAGCTGCCATTATATGTATCCACATAATATTTTGTGCATGTATAGGTCAGCAAAGCCAGTACTGTATGTTAGCAGGAAACAAAATTTCATGAATGTCCCCAATAAGATGCAGGTGCGATGTGCAATGTAGGCCCTGAAATTTGTGTGCACTTGGCTGGCCTTTCTCATCCTGCTACACCATGCAGTATTTTTTTCCAGCACAGATCCCTGTGAAGGCAAATGATGACATGGAAGAGCACTCTGGGAAGAGACTTTGTTTTGCAATGAGGAATTTGAGAAGAACAGACAATAGTGTTACCAAATAATTTTTTTTCCTTTAATACCTGATATACTTAAGACAAGTTTCTAGGTGCAGTGGGGCCAGTTCACCTTAGTGATTTTTGACCTCAGAGGAATCTCACACTAGAAAAAGGAATAATATTTTCCCCTGCCTGTGCTTTTTTTTACCTTCTAAAATAGCACTCTATCATCGTGTGTAGGTACTATGGTGATAGCTGATATAAATATAAGAAGAGAGAACGAGAGAGGAGGGGGAGGTAATTAACTCAATTGTGTAAGGCTTTCTTTCAGGAGCAGAAGAAAGCTCTCTAATTTCATTCCCATCTCTAACAAGGCAGGAAAAGGTGTTATAAGAAAGAGACGTCTTCAAAGTCGGCCCTCACGCACAATGCTGGCTCTAAGAAGGTCCACTTGGCTTTTCCACCTCAGTGTGCAAAAGCAATCCACTTTTCTGATGGCTTCCCCTCCCTCTATGTAAATAACCTCTTGAGAAATGGGAAAGTGGAGAAAGAGCCTTTCAAGAGTTGTCATAAATTAGAATAAATTGCATTAATTCAAAATGTAAAACTGGAAGAGCCAGGAGAACATGCAACATATTTTCCCCAAATAACACTGTGAACAAGCAGGAGTGTATACTTTGGGCATATGTATATCTTTTCTCTGACTGACAGGCTGAAGGAGAATCCATGTGATTTTTGTTGCTGAGGTGAAAACAATCTTTATTTGGATTGAACAGCAGAGTAAACAGGAATGAATAAGAGACATAAAAGTTTACAGTACAGATGGTTTCCCAATTCTTTTCAAAAACTGTCTGCCTTATCAATTAAAGGTGAATTTGTCTTTTGTTCTACTGAGCTGTGATGATTTTATCCCAGAAAAACTATACGTCATTAGTAGATTAGGTCCTGGGTTTCATAATGTCATGCAGGTTAAATGTGGCAGTGAAGGTTTATCTTCTCCACCTTTTAACTGTAAAAAAGGAGGATTTATCTTGCAGTGTGGCTGTGAGAGTCATTAAGGAAACTAAATCTTTAATGATAACAAAGAAATAGAAGAGAAAAAGCAACATGCATGTGTGTGTGTGTGTGTGTATGTGTGCAGTGTGTGTGCAAATACCCATGCTTATGAGAGAAGGGGTAGATTTTGATGATTCAAGAAAAAATAATATTGAAAGGTGTGCCAAAAGTGCTCTCCAGAGATATGTGAAGATTTGATTAAACTGTAATTACGCCTCCCCATGAGCAGCATCCACCTGTGCACCACCCAGCTGCCTTCCTAGGACTGCAAGAACGATCTCCTCCCCACAGAGTCACCTGGCTGTCACCTGAATGAACTGCCTCAGGTAGCACAAGGCAGCAATAACATAACCATCCATCTTTTGCCAACAAGGACCTCCTCCCATCTGGGGAGAGAAAGGCTATTTTGATGAAATGATCCACAATATTACCACAGAATTGTCAAACTTTAAAATAAAATGGCACTGCCTAAACATTTACCGGCAAGTTTTATTTAATATGATTATGACATTGGATCAAGATGCAACTTTTAATCTGTGTCAGATAGTACCTTTGTCCTCAACATTTTGGGATGGGGGAGGGCACAGAATCTATGGCAGCTAAAAGGTCTAATTCAGAGATGCAGGGGACCAGTGGCCAAGCATGCAGGTCTGAACTCTTGTCTTGTCCTTGAATCTCTACACTTTTCTGCCTACATTGAAAAGACTGGTTACAACTCTCAAGGGAGCTCTTTTCTGGAAGAATTCCCATGAAACAGTCAATGGCATGTCATCATACTTTCCTTTTCCAAAAGAACAAGATGCACAGTAAATAATGCACACATCGTAAAGGGTGGGAAGCCTTCGGCATGGAGAAGCGGACCCCTCCATAGAAGGACATCAGGCCACCAGATAGGAGTCCCGGGTGGGAGTTAGTCATCACTTTCCCACATGAGCCACACTTTCCTCCCAGGATTTATGCATTTTATTCTCCTCTCCATAAGAATTAGCTGAATATAGTAAAAATAAAAGGATTCTGGGGCTGCAGATGGCTGACCAGCTGTTTCTGGGTGACACCCCATGAATCAGTGCCTCATAGAGCTTTAGTGCTTCCATGTTTTGGGGGCAAAATATTCTGCATTTTGGAAAAGTAGTTCATGGAAAATAATACAGCAAACTAACATTTATAGAAAACCACAGTAATCTTGTAACAAATGTCCTAAATTATGTACTCAAAAGCAGATCCAATTTTACACAAGGTTCTCAAATACAGAGTTTGTAGGGCCATTTTTTGTTGTTTATAGCTCATCTCCTCCCAACCCCAGTGGCTCTTTTATAAAGTGATATGCCACTTTATAAAATACACCATGCAGAAACCTGAATTTCAGCCCAGAGAAGATGTTCTATTTTGGGGGAGGGGAGCGGCAAAAAATTTCATTTTTGTGTCCCTCTTTGAAGAGTCTCCCTCTATTGTTATTGTAGTTTGATGCTAAGATTAATGTCACTTGTTAAAGCCTACTAGTTTCCATTTGAACAACAGTCACCCCTCAGTGTTTTAAGTGCCACTCAGAGGGTGTGGGCAAAGTGAAAGTAGAATGGTTTTATTCCCACCTCTCCCTCTGTCTCTCAAGGAGGAAGTTTCTGGCAAGCCAAGAGTTTCACCGAAGCCATTTCGTGGTGGTTGTACTCAATTTTAGATGATGGTGCCATGTGAGTAACTCCAGGAAGGTGTATTTCAATATACAGATTAAAGCAAGCTAGCCTATGATCAGGAAAAAAAGGCATTTGTGTGATAGGAGAATAAGAAACTCTGTGATCATTTTTATTCAATGAAAGCCATTCCTTTGGGTGGAGAGTCAAATGCTAGTACCCACACATGCTGCCTGCATACCACACAAGCCGGAGGAATGCAGATTTCTGTATCTGAGAGCAGCTGCTAAGTGAAATGGAACGTCCAACAGATGGCTGCATTGTCATTGTTGGGGAGGAGGCGAGGAGAGCTATTTCGGTTTCTCTGTTGAGTGTGTGGGGTTTGTGTGTGTGTGTGTGCCTGCGTATGTCTAATAAGATGCTCTTCCCCACTACCTGTCTGTCTCCTCGACCTGCCTCTTTGGTGCTAGCATGGGCTAACATGCTCTTTGAATCTTAGAATTAGAACAGGCGTTTCAGGCCATTCCAACACTTAACACTTCGTGGAGCAGAACTGCCAAGGACACATAGTTTGTAAGAACAAAGATCTGAACTCCTAGCCCATCAGGCATAGAAACCCCGTATCCTATTTACTCCTATATTAATTAGTACGGAGCACCAAGAAAAGGAAACAGTACAGCCGCTGCAGTTTCATAGTCTGAAAAGCATATGTGGGTTTTTCTTTCAAAGCTGTAGGGTGCGGTTGCTTCTCAGTTCTCAAGTTGGCAGAAGGAACAAAGATACTTTGTAAACTGACTTCTATCAGGATCCTATTGTATATTTAATTACATGTATAGAATAATTGGATGCATAGCACTCTTTAGTTTAAATAATATCTACAAAATACTGAGTTTCCTGCATATCATAGTGCAGGATACAAAGAGTTAAACTTCAAAGTCAAAGCTAGCAAAAGCCATATTTAAGCGGCCAACATCAAAGCGTTGAGGTCCCATATCATGACCTGTCTATCCCTCTTCGGATGGTCGCTTTGGGTCAGTTGTTCAGTCACATGGCTCAACCATTGGTTCGGGCTTTTTTTTGGTTTCCCTCCAGAAATAGAATCAATAGAGAACAGACGAAGCCACAGTTGCCAGTTTGTACAGTCTTGTGGTTTCTGACAGGGGCTACAGACTCGAGCAGGTCTGCCAGATAATGAAGGCAAACTATTTCAGTTCCCATGGGTCCAGAGAGCCTCGGCAGAGTTCTGGTTTCAAATAAATGAATAACAAATTAAAAGGCACAGTAAAATAAGGGGAGGGGTCTAAAATAGATTCACTGAAATCAATATAGAAGAAACATAGTTAAAAAAAAAAACAACCCTGCATTCTCAGCAGTAGCCTGTGTTGCAGTCAGTTCATCTCTTAAAATTTATGTTAAAAGCCTTTTAACAGAAAGTCAATATATTTAGGTGGTAGAGCAAGGGTGTGATCCTGCCCCAGTGCTGCATTAAATACTAAACATGAGTCCACTGTCTGCAGGAAGTGGGTAGGGGTACATCCCACTGAAGTCCAGTGTCAAGGAGACCGGATGCTTTTCCCAAAGTGTCCTGGGGAGCCACTCTGCATATTAGTGTCCTCCTCTGCCTAGGTTCCCTGCTGACGTCAAGGAGAGTCCTGGAAATGAAGCCAGATCAGAATACTAGAAGTGTAGCCTAATAATAGAGCAAAAAATGGAGCAGATGGAAAGGAAAGCTTCTTGGATCAAGTGTGACCTAATGTTAAAAATTTGTCAGAAGAAAGAAAACAACAACAGCGATGCCTAACAGGCCTGAAGGCAGACTCACTGGAGTGAAGATTCTGGAATGTGACTAAGAAACACCTAGGTGGTTTGAAAACTTTCAGAGAAGGAGGAAAAACTGAACAGGGAAATACACAAAATCAATTGTAGGATGGGTTTTGAAATATGACCCTTACATGCATCTAGGAGAAAAACAAGCCAAAAGTAGAAACTGAAAACTCTGGAGAAAGATTGCTACCAACATGCTTTCCCCAGGACTTACGCATACTTTCATCCACGGCGTCTTCATCTCCTCATCTCTCCTGAACCCATTTGCTCTTTCTAAGGGGACACATGGACCAACTTGAAGCCAGTTAATGATGAACATGAATTGAAACACTAGACTCAGGCCAAAGTTGTTACAAAGAGGGCTGTCACACCCAGACATGCTGTCACCATGTATGTGCTCATGAATCTTCACTTGTGAGTGTGTGCGTGTGTAGTCACAATCACCAATGCTACTTTGCTCTTTTACCCAACTATAACATACTGAAATATTCTTATTTTCCTAAGCTAAGCAGCAAAGTCTTGGCATAAACCTCCTGTAAATCTTTACTAACTGTATACATTTTGAAAGAAAGTCTAGATCTCCTTACTCACAGGACCTAAAAAACATATATTTATTTTTGATATGGACAAAGAACGCCATGGATACTCTGTTTTGTTTTAAAAGTAGGCTGTGGTTTGCAAACGCTAATGAGGTAACATTTAGGGCTAAACTACATTTTCTGTATATATTCACTGTGTGGTGGAATTTTTTTTTTCTTTTTAAAAGAAGCCAGTATTTTTCAAATGATTTTCTTCTTGGGGCCCATTACCCTTACAGTTCTTCGACTCTGCTGCAGCCATACCATAAAAAGAAACTTTGCTTCTGTATGGCAGAATTTTAGGTCCTCCTGCTCCACCTCTGTTCTTTTTCTAATCCAGAGTTGGCTTTGAATGTGATTCTTATTCTGCTTGCTCCTCTGAACTTGATATTTCAGACATTCCCTCACTGCTGAGCAAACTCCCTCCACCAGATTTCAACCTGCTTCCCTCTGCTGCACAGCCCACAATGCAGAGCACAGCCAGTGTGGCCCGGTGGGCATCGAGGTGTCCCAGGCTTCCTGCTACCACCTGGCATAGCTGGGAGATGGGAGGCAATGCTGAGAGCACATCCTTGCCAGGGGGCCCTCGGTCAGAGCTGGGGCAGGGGGCTCCTGAAAAGCAATGAAGCCATTGTTCTGTGCCAAGATGTGGAATCAGGGACCTAAAGATCACAAGGTTTTTTGGTCAGGAATGACCCATTCATTTCCAATAGGGAAAATCGGTACTCAATCCCTATTGATAATCTAAGCATGCTGTAAAAGAGACATAATGTATATAAAATGTTTTCTAAACTCTAAAGCATTGTTCTATGTGCATAAAAAAATTAGTGTTTGTCTTCTGGGTAGTGTGTTTGAGAGTTATTGCAGAGATGCTGCCATTACTCAAAATGTTTTAAATCTCTTCTTTAAAATTGTCATTCGAGGCAGTTAAGACTGTCACCGTAAAGTCACATCTTGTTCTTATCAGTAAAGGAATTCTCCGGAACTGAGACACTCATAGCAGATTTGCTCTTAAATGTCTTTACAGGCAGAAACCATGTCTGTCTTGATCCTTGCTCCTGGTACCCTGCCTACCACTTATTAAGCACCTAATAATTATTTGTTCAATGTTTTGTTTAAAAAAGTCTAAACCCTTCCCCCAGGGAAAGATGACGTATTGAGATTGATAGGGAAGTGTTCTCAAGGCATTTTCCAAAAAGAATTACCCAAATAAAATCATTTTAAGCCCTCACACTGTTTTTGGAGTAAGTTCAAAGTTTTTAATTAGAAACAGATGACATTCATTGTATTTACATATCTGTGTGCTGGCTGACCTGTTTATATTATTGAATTTATTTCTATTTCACCTTTCAAAAGAGTGGGCAGATTTAAGCAATGACTACAACAAAAAAGAAGCCCATAATAATAATGTTAATCGAAAGCACATTACTATAATCATATGTCAGATGCAAAAGGCAGCCCACGGGGTCCACTCCTTAGCAGAGGAGTGACAGTAAGCAACAAGAAATAGAGAACAAACGAGATGCACCCAGTCCCAGATACATTTCTGCGTGCCATCTGGCCCTTGTTCCCTGTTGAGTGAAGAGTTACCTGCTGCGAATAGGAAAGCAGTCCTGAGGACTCATTCTGGGGTGACAAGATTCCCAGGTTGATACTAAGTGCACAGGAAGAGAGGGCTTTGCAGGCGCTGTGATAATTGTGCACTGCTACCATTAATGACAACAGGTAAATTCAGTTTGGAAAGCTCCAAATGCCAATAAAAGAGAGAACAGCACTTCTCTAGCGGACTGATAGCTGAATTTGTTTGACGGAGAACGTAGGAGCAGATTGCTCAGGGAAAACCGTATTAATCACAAGATACCTTTTTCACAAGTGAATGACTCTCCAAGTGAATTAATCTAAGAGTAATTATCAATCAAAGGTTTTAAGATGCATCATGTGGACACACATGCACACACACCCACACACAATTTGCACAACAAACAATATGACCTTCCTCTCATGTTTCAACTACTTCTAGAGAGGTACCCTGACCATGCAAGGGTGAATCCGTGAGCCCAGTGAATCCAGCTGGGCTCGGTGTGTGCTTTCATAATTATTCAAGGGATAGGTGTGCTTATTCTTAGCACTGCTGCCTGAAACATCAGGTTAAGGAATTCAAATAGGTCCAGCTAAAAGCATAGAAAAATGGTGGACTTTCTACCAGGCAGTCCACTCACTTCCTTGGGACCACTTTGCTTTTGATCAGGTTCAATACATGGATGCCATGCATGGTGTGTGGCAGCCACAAAAACAAAAATCATTTTTTACCTAGAAATAAGAATGATTTCAATGTCATAATTACAAGAAGAAATGATTATTTGAATGCTGAACTGGTTGAAATTTTGAGCTGAGTCCTTTAAGCTAAGAAAGTAATGTCAAAAGCAGCAGTCAGGAGAGCTTTTCTGCAAATATTTATATGGAATTTATGGTCAAGCTCACTCCCTGAAACTCCACCTCAAGCCCTATGACTAAGACTGGGTTCTAGTGTGATCTCCACAGAGTATCTAGATTTGAAAACTATACCTACTAAAATTCTCTGGTATCATTCATGTTACTTGCAGACTAAACTCTCCAGTTCCCAGCCTTAACACACAAAGAGTTTTAAAGAATGAGGTCTTATTTTTCCAGTTGTATGCTTTGCAGCTCCTTTTCCTGCATCCTAAGTTCTAGCTCTTCCTCGTTAGTTAACATCACCAGAAACCAGGATACTAACATATTAGCCTAGAACACATATTAGCCTTGTTTTCTTCAAGGAACATGCATATTCTTCCACCTTGTTGTTTTGAAAACTACTCTTCATTCTTTAAGACATGGACTTATCTTACACAAACCTTTTTCCTTTATTCTACCTGACAGCCATGCAAACACAGGTACTGTTATGTGCAAATCTATGAAGTGCAGACAACTTGAACCATTTTGACTTTACATTTCAACTTTGAGAGTATTTGACCCCACTGATATAATAAACTTGGGATTTATTAAAAAGTGATAATGCATCTAACTCACCTCTACCTCTGTACCTCTACCTCTGGGACTGTTCCTTCTGTAGTCCATGGGATAAGAGGTCACCTCAATGAGATTCTACTGTAATCCCTTCACTAATCTGTCTCAAATGCCAAGACAAAGCATGATAGAATAGGTAGTGTTCAAAACAAAAAAAAAACTATTTTTCACATTTTTGGAGGCTAAAAATCCATGCCTCAGATGCCACGTGATCCCCCTTGGAGTAGTCTCTCTCTTTGGCTTACAGAAATCAGCCTCCTCTGTTTTTCCTCACAGGAACTTTCCATTGTGTACACATATATGGAGAGAAATCTCTCTCCTAAGGACACTGATATGATCAGAGCGGGATTTGTTATGACCTCACTTAGCCAAAACTTCACCTCCAAATAAGATTACACTGAGGTTAAGACTTCAAATTTGAACTCTGAAGAAACATAAGCCTTCAGTCTATAATAATTGCCTTGTGCTCCTAACATTCAGGATAAGCCCCTGTAATGACTATGAAGTTTTGTGACATGATTAAATGCCATACCATGAAAAGGAAGAGGCAAGAAAGCACCCGCCCATGAATCAGTCACTTGTGCGATGTGCACCATGTAGAGATTTCTGTTGTGTGTCAATTTTACTGAAAAAATCCTACACAAACACTCAATTTAAGAATTTAAAAATATTAAGTGTTCTATTAAAAATAGTAAGTTACTATTAAAAATAGTAAGTGTTCTCATAAGAACCTCTGAATAAAGCAAATAACATTAGATTGGAGTCAGAACATTGGGTAACAATCTACCACTGCACCTTAGCATCTATGTGACCTCAAACAAATTGTTAATACTAAGATTCTGCTCCCTTGCCTCTGAAGTGAACGTGGTGGCATAATGCCTAGCCAAAGGACGGTGAGAAGAGTGGAATATACCTTGCAAACATTCCTATCGCATACACAAAGGAAGGGGTGAGCAGCTCCTCACAGGAGGCTTCTTCTATATGACCCTTAACACTTTCCTTTTTCTCAAGAGGAACAGGCAGCTCCTCTGCTGGCCATTTCCTCCCTATAAGGTCGGCATCAGTGCATCAAGCACATTCACGCATGCCTAGTCGTTATCACTGCCAGAACTCAGTGTTTTATGCTGGTTTCCCACCACCAAAAGAAGAGTTCTTGCTTATTTCTTTTTTTTTTTCATGAAAGAGAACCAGCAAGCTTCAATTCTGAATCATAGAGACATTGCGGTAAACACAGAATGAGAAATTCTGTACTAGTAAATGCCACATGGGCTTCTTTAAGTCTCCAAGTACTCGGGCTGGGGCACTCAAGCATTGAAAAAAAAGTTAAGGATAAGCCTGAAATGGCCAAGAGTGATTTGAACATCCGCATCACTGTATAGTGGAAGTCATTAAAGATCCGTGAAATAGCTCATCATGTGCTCTCTGCAAACGGGGTGTTGTCTGCCAACAGTGCGGCATTCACTTTCTAGTCCACACCAGGAGAGGAGATTGACCTCGACCAACTGCTAATTATTGTTTCACCTTCTAATCAGCAGCTATCAGACCACATTCCTAAATCTTAAATAAGTGTGTGATATTTGCAGGGTTTGTGGCAGCAAATGGAGTCCAGGTGGAGCTGCATAGGAAAAACAAGAAAAATGGCTGCTCACCAGAAAGAAGAGAGGAGAAGGGAAGGACAGATTCAGACACCCCAGGCTCTCCAGCCCCCTGTTGTGCAGGAGACTGTGCACAAGTGTGTGTGTGTGTGTGTGCGCGCGCACGTGAGTGTGCGTGTGAGTGTGTGTAGGCACACGTGCATCCGTGACATGCACACACACGTTATTTATTTCTTTTCAACTGTCTTTCTTCACACCAAACTGACAATGCTCTTCATTTTCATTATAGGGTGTAGAAAAGCATAAAGTGATGGAAAGAAAGGAATGAGGAGAAAGACGAGTCTGAGTCATGCAAAGCTAGGCTCCAGAATTGGCTCTGTATTTTTTATGTAACCTTGAAAATGCAACAAAACATCACAGCTAGAGAAATAGATACTGAAACCTTAAACTGAAACATAATTCTGAAGCATTCTGGACTGATACATGTAGCATTTAATGTACTACTTATTTCCATTCTCCTTACAAAGGAGAAGGCGGGAATACATATAAAAAGTGCTCTCTTGAGTTACTAGCAAAATACAGTAATGAAAGCACACAGGGGTCTTCCCAGTTGTAGGAAAAGCAACTTGTCCAGTCTCTGAGTGGTCAGGACAAGCTCTGCAAAGCTCCTAAATGTCTGGCTCCATGCTCTTCACACAGGAGTGCACACAGGCAAAGATGTGTGGGGTTATTTTTTCTTTCTTCTTAATCATGTACCTTTTAAGATTCATAATTTGGGATGAGCAAAAGGCTCTGCAGGAGGTGGGGATGAATTAAAAACCATAAAATTGATGCTATCACTCTGATTGACATACCAGTAGTGCAGCATACATTTCCTGTTTGTCAGGAATGAAAGGTGTTCACATTCTGTAATAATACCTAATAATGTTTTGGAAAGACAAACAGCTGTCTGACTACATTTTAGCAGAATGATTTTTTTTCTTTTCTGTCAGCACTGAAATCAGAGGCTAGTGTATATATTGCAACCCTATATAAAGGATGACCTAGATATTTAATAGCTGCAGCTATTCCAGTCCACTACCTGGACCTCCCCAGGTCTCTGATGCTATATTCTAGCCTGCTCAAAGTCACCATTACAACGTAAGACTAATTCAGGAGAGTGTCGGGGGAGCGAGGTGTCTAGGCAAGCCATAATAAACTTCAGAGGATGAGGACCCTTTGCTTCCGATTGCTGTCTCATCACAGAGCTGGCCCACCCTCCACTTCCAGGTTTGTCTAATCTGACAATTAGCATTTTGTGCAGGGTAATAAAGAAAACTGTGCACACTGGTATCAGGAGACCTGAACTCTCCAGCTGCATGCCACTGACCCCGTAACCGTGGGCAAACTGTTTAACCCACTCACATCTCAATATCATCACATTTAAAATCCAGCCATTTCTCCTTGCCTGGAGAACTTGAAGGATTGTGGAAAGCTAAAATGCTAGCTTTATAACTGCTGAATGTATCTGTCACATAGATCCTAAATATGATTACACATTTGTAAGGATTCGGGGAATATTGAAAGCCATCTATTCTGGGGCAATAATTTGGCAAAAGGTTGGAGAAGACTCAATGAGAGACTAGATCTTATGTAACAGGGTAATATCAGAGGGAGAAAAAAGCAAAGCTGGCTGTAACCATTCAAGAATTACTCTTACTAAATTTTAGTCAAAGACCTATTCCTCAACTTCAGTGCCCTGCGATTCGCATTTATGTATCTATTGTTTATTGATTGCAGCAACTGACTATCTAGAGTTTCAAAATGTTCAATTATTATTTGAAGGAAAGGAGAACAAAGGGAAATGGTAAATAAACCTGAAAATTGCAGAAGGAAGATAGAACAAGAATGTTTGTGCTAAATATTTTAAAGACATGCCTAGCATTTTAATTTGTTGGATTCTCTAATTTTGACAGTATTTCAAGAAACTAGTTATGGAAGATCAGGACTATAGTCACTACCTAATGACACCAGTGTTAGGCTCTAGAGTCTGAACAATCCTTTGTCTCTGGATCTGTAAACACAGACTTAGCCGAGGCGGGAAGCCTACAGAAAACTGACCCAAGTGAAAAAGTGTGGGTATTATGTCGGGTCATCTCTGCTCTTGCAATAGCACTGTTGCAGAGGGATCAGACTTGCTTTGGAGTACAATTTATTGCTGTTGTTTTTGCTAAATCAAATAAAGGCTTTAAGCAAAAACAGGTTTCAAGCCTTCTGCTTATGATTGCACTTTGTGTGACTCGACAATGCTGATTTCTGTGTAATTTTTTAAATCCATGTTTGGTAAAAAAAAAAAAAGAAAGAAAAAGAAAAGTAAAAAAGAAAACGCTTCTCTACCAATTCTTCAGTTACTTCTAATAAGATCTGTTTGTTGGTGCACATGCTTACAAATACAGTGCAAATGAAGTTGTAGAAAAGCGAGGCAAAGCTGTTCCACCGCACCCAGTTTTTCCTTGTTAAAACCTGCGTTGAGTTTTGAAGTAATAGTTTCAGGGCGTGAGTGCATTTAATTCAGGGCCTGAATTAATATCATAGCCACTGGAAATGAAGTTGAAAACAGAATGTGCAGATCTTGTCCTCATAAACTGCAAGTGGCAGCCCATAGACTGCTGTCCGTTGCATAAGCTAGTGTGACAAGAACTGCACAGATGCCCTGGCAAAAGAGATCTTGGCTCCTATCAGCTGAAATCTACCTAAATTGCCCCACAGATTTTAACCTAGGAGAAATAACAGATTCACTTCCAGGTTCTCATCAATGCAAACTTGAAGGGAAGACCAAGTGATATCTATCCCTTTACTTGCTAAGTTGTCCACATCAGTAATAGGAAATAATGCAATGTATTCAGGTCAGAGGTATTTGTCAGAGAGAGACGATTTACAGGGCTATGTAGCTCAAAGTGAGCCTCCTGGGAAAAGACAGGTACACATATGCATACATCATATTTATATTCTTGCTATAAAATTAGACTAGCATTAATTAAAGGGCAGAAAAGCCAATCAGAGCATTGTTTGGAGGGCGCTTGTTCCAAGGTCTGATTATAACTTGCTTTCCAGAGAAAGAGCCACCCACAGCCTAGAAGGCAGATGAGAAGACCATCATCAAAGATTTGTTGTGAACAGTTCTGTTCTGCCCTGTCCCTGCTAGACTGAGGTCCACACATACCCTCCCAGGATGGTTGGAGAGGACTTGCAGAGAGGGCGCATCCCCTTCCTGCTCAGATGTGGCAGGGCCATAGTGCAGTTCTGTCTCTGGGTTACTTAAAGCCCGTCTATAAAGCAGTTTTCACCATCATCCTGGCATTTACTGAACACTTACTATGTGCTAGGCATCTGATGATCCTGTCTTTACAATGATCCCATGAAGCACATACTGAATGTGCCCAGATTTCATGGAAAATGAAACACCAAGCTTAACCAGGGTTGCTCAAGATGGTGAATGACAAAGGTGGGAACTGAATTCAGATAATTGCATTCTTCTAGACTCTTCAGGTCTCTTGACCATCATAGGAGCTTAGTCAGCTGCAAACATCCCATAGATTAGGCTTTTACAAGTCTCATGTTTGCTTATAAAACTCTTTCCAACTATGTAGTGTGTGTGTGTGTGTGTGTGTGTGTGTGTGTGTGTGTGTGTGTATTTACCTCTTAACAGCGTGCCAAGAACCGTTTTAAGCACTGTGAATCTGGCAATGAATAAGACAAATTCTCTACCCATGTGCTTCTTACATTCTACAGTTCATACTCATGCATTTCACACTCATAGCCTCATTTATTCCTTAAAATAACTCTATAAGCCTGGAGCTATTCATGTCACTGAAATTTTAGGGTAGGTAGCCTGGACTCACAATCCAGACACTCACCCGTAGCCACAGACCTGGCAGTGGGAGACCTCTGAGTCCCCTAATGTTATGATTCTCTAACCTCCTGAGATACAGCGCTATGGATCCAGGATGTCTTTTACCAGCTGGGCAGAACACTGGCACATCTGAGACTTCCTGCAAAGTCAGGCAATAAGGAACATAGCTGACTCTCCTACCTGCTAACTTCTGCATTGCTTCTTGGTTTCCTACTATTCGTTGTTTGGGTGCTACTGTCCTCTGGTCATTCAAAATCCCCTCCTTCCATCCTCCGCACCCCCACCCAGGCCACCTCTACTGCTGCCGCCTTATGCCGGCAACAATTCTGTTTTTCACCCCTCTTCCTCTGAGTCTTAATCTTAGCTCCCACTCTTTGCTTTGGAGAACAGATATTCTATATTGTAGGAAATGACTAAAATAAAATGTTTGATTTCCCCAGTACCAGAGAAGACTTCTTTCTAGCAAGTTACACATTTAATTTTCTCAGAATGGCTAGAGTGTAGCTTGTTTCCCAGAGAAAGTTTCTCCTGTGGTGGTAATACGGCATAGTACTTATTGCAGGTATGTATGCACTAAATAGAACCCTAGAAGCTGGCTTGCATTGTTGGGCAATGAGTAATATGCTTTGAATTCCAACCAAGCAAACTAGGAGTGACATTCTGGCAAAGATGGCCTCCAGAACACATTTCTGTCTTCACTATTACTAACAAGAAGAGGAAAGGAGGAGAAAGTAAATTTAAAGGCTATATTATTCTTAGCATTAGCGAGATAGGGACAAATAACAAGAAAGGAATGTAAGAAAAGAAATGTTCTACACTTAGGAGTGACAGTAAGGGGTGTTGAGGGAGGAAATGGACAGATGTTTCTGACTTGAAGGATTTTCAGGTTGGCAGAGAAACTCTGAATGCAAATAACCTTCAAGAACTGCCTCAGGCTGACCCTAAACTTTGCATTATCATCTGAGTTCAGGGAAGGTAAAGAAAACACCTGACTTTGCTCAGCACTATCTCATAGCACTTAGCACAGGAACTGAGACCCAGTTAGCACTTCAAAAACGATGACCAAATGGAAACAGACCACCTGAGACTCATCTCTAGGTCTTCCACACTTTCCACTTCCCAACAACCCTCAGGTTTTTCACATTTGTGCTTTTCCCTTAGAAAACAACCTCTGCGTCTGTTGCCTTTTCTCCCATTCTGGAATCACTGAAAACAGATTCTCTGTGACTAAGGTTAAAGGCTGTATCCATTCTCACTCCCTGGGGTGGGGCCGCACGTGGGTGCAGATGGCAGGCTCCTCAGTGTCCCAGGAGGAGCAGGCTAGTGGGTAGATGTCTCCTCCCTCCAGTTGCAGAGCCCTGGGCGTTGGGCAGAGATTGTACGAGAGCTTGTGAATCACCCTGGATCGAGGTTATGTGCTGGTCCCAGCACAGAACCTCTGGACCCTACGAAGTTGCCTTTCAGTACGAGTTTGGCGGAAGTGAGTAAAAAGAAGAAACTGACCTTCTCATCATGTCTGATCTCAGAGTCTAATCATCTTGCGCCAGAGTTTTGTAAATGACGTAGCTAATCTTGGGCTTGAAAAGAAGCCACTGTGTGTTTCCTTTGGGCATGCCCTGTAACACCACTGAGAGCTGGGGAAGAACCCGCTTAGCAACGGAGCCATCACACATCATTTTAGCTTCCAACTTTAACTGTCCTCTCAGACGGTGCTGCCCATGGCCTGCTGACTAATTTCAGAAAATGAGCACATGATTTAATCTCACAGAAGTTTAGCAACTCTCACATTCAAATGCTTCTTGGACAGATCAAAGAATGGACTAAGAGGTACCCATTCACCTTCTTTTCTTCTGAGATTATCATTCACTTTGTTCAAGGGCAAAGTTTTGTAAATTGACCGCAGTACTCACAAATTATTTTTTTCTGAAGGAACCATTCATAACTGACTTGTAAACTTCTTTGAAATACAGTTTTCTGCAAAGGATCAAATATTATTCAGACACCTTTATGGCTCAACTATATGTTGATAATTACTATGTGCAAATATTTACTATTAATAAACTGCCCACTGTGTGCAAATATACGTAAAAGCCAAAACCCTCAATTTGTCCTGAAGTAGTCTTGCCAAGATCACTGTAGATAGCTGCCCAGCTGAAAAGGTAAAGAGGAATAGAACAGACTTCGCTCTGTCTTTCCTGGTATTGACTGTCCACCCAGCGGAAGTGTGTGGTTTTGCTGTTGCTGATATTTGTGTGCTTGCTTGTTTTATTCTTATAAAAAGTACTGTGTAAAGGCTTAAGGCTGCTGCCTTGGCCCAGTCCCTCCTTTCATAGCAAAACAGCTAAGCTGCACTTGGCACATCTGTGATTTCATTTTCCCTTCCAGAGTCGTGGCTGCTCCGGTGAACATCCTTTCTGTAGCATGAAAATGCCAAGGGAGAGGAAAAGAGACATACCACGTGATCTCCCCAGGGTCAACATTTCTCCAGGGATGGTTCTGACTGAGGGAATACAAAAACAGTCTAACACCAACAGATATCCTGTTCAAAATATCTTTTTATAGCAGGAGGTGACTGTATTAAATGCAACACGAGTAGAATGGGGCAGTAAGATGTGTATGATGTGGCTGAATTTCAGATATGATACATGAGCTAAGCAAGATAACAATTGGAACCTCTCTTCATATTTTACTGTGAAAATTTTTACCAAACAGGTGGTTTATCTGGAGAGGTGGCACCTCTGAATTTAACTCTCACTCGCAAAAGTGCTGATTGCCCCTCCACAGTCCTTCGTCAATTAGTAGAGATCATTTTAATACTACAAGCCATGTTTGTTAGTTTTTGAGAAGAGGTAATTAATCATGATTAGATTGTATGGGCTGAAAAATATCTATTACCTGCAAGAAAAATTAAAAAGAAAAATGTTTGTGCACTTACAAATGTCTTGAGTGGATTCCAGAAAATTAACAATTGAAAATTATGATGTTTATATTTTTATTCTTAATGACAATCTTCATAGTGTTACAGGCAGCTGAGTTACTCAGAAATGTTATAGGCAGTGAGATAGGGCTAGGTCCTCAATAGAGCCAGTACAGACACCTGGCAACTGCAGGGGAGACAGACACCTTGAGCTGTGGGCCAGGCCTCAAGACAAAGGATCAAACAAATGCATCTACATCCTGGGGACTGATATTCTAAATAGTTCCCTCTCAGCCTGGAGTCACTATTCCATGCTTCTAGGGGAAAGGTCACAGCTCAAAAAATGCCTGCTTTCTACATGACTGGCTTCCCCATTTGCCCCTAATGTAATCAATTTTACCTGAACTGTTGATCTTATTGGCTAACTATAGTTAGGTCCCACCTTATGCCCATCTGCTTTGTGAGTTCCCAGTCTTCCCCCATCTTGAAACTTCGGTTTTACTCTATAAAAGTCCCTGGAAAAGACAGAGTCCTGGGCAACCCACTCAGGTCCCCTTCTGTCTCTCTTCAGACAGAAGTTTTCTTTGTCTCAATAAATATATCCAACTTTTTCCTCCATTGTTCTTAAAATTCCTTCTTCAATTTTAGAGAACACGAGCTCATACTGGACATAGTAGGTTGGGAGTTTCATTCCCCTATATCAATAGATTTACCTAAAAGGGTGAAACAAGGACAATTTGTTTACTATTTCAAATAGAGGATGCCTTGTGTATATACATATCATACTGGAATTGTGCATTTGGGCTTTTTAATTTTGATAACTCTGGGGAGTTATCTGGCACCACTAGCCATGCTGTTTCTGTTACCTCTACAATCTGTCCTCACATGGAATGGTGCTATTACTTTCAAGACAAAGTAAACAAACACTAAAATGGGTAAGCTTGTGTTTTCACCAGTCCTGCAGGTATTGAATTGCACCTATCTCCCAATTGAGATGTGGAAACTGTATATTTCCATGTGACTGTATTGGCAATTAGGCCTTTAAGAGGTGACTAATTTTGAATGAAACCGTAAAGGCAGAACATTGAAAGAGCTGAAATTCTCATGAGAGGACACCAGGACCCTTTGGCTAGTTAACCCTAGAGAAGTCGATGACAAGTACCCATCTGATCCAGGAAAGAGCCCTTACCAGAACCTGACCATGATGGCATGCCGATCCCAGACGTCTGACTTTCAAAACTGAAAAGAAAAATGAATTCCTGGTGCTTAAACTACCTAGCTGATGGCATTGTGTTACAAAAGCTCGTGCTAACTAACATAGCCCCTCTAGCAACATAATTAAAATTAATAACAATTATTGCCAGTGAGTGAATAGGTGTAAAGAAGCGGTGTTTCATACCATATTTTTTACAGTTTTGTAAGTGTAAAAAGTATATTTAAAAGCTGAGTTCCTTTTATTGATTTGTAATGACCATTGTAAGAAAACTGGTGTTCATATGTTTCAAGGATAGCTTTGAAAGAAGCACTCTTGTCTCCTGCCAAACAGATTTTTTTCTCTAAATTCTCTTTATGCAGAAAATCTCCAAGTCCAGCACAAATGCTGCTGATTCTTTTAAGCATTTCATAGTCCCTGCTCTAACCTCTCTCTTCTGTACTATCATGGTATTTCATTTAAGTACTAGTATGTCTCCTATCAAGTTCTACCTTGTAATTTCTGTAGTTGTTGTACATGGCTGCCTCCTTCACGAAAGGAATCAGATCCAGAGAGCAAAAGTTGCATTTTCTGTTTTGGATTTCCCAGTGTCCACAGTGATGTTGGGCTCCTACTGACTATATACGCAGTAAATTAGCAAATGAATGAGGAAACCTGTGAATAAGCAAGCAAAGGTACAGGTTAATTATCGATTGATAAGTTAATTTATTTACCATTTTGCCTTATCAAATTTCTGTAAGGGTATTGATTTTTTAAAAATGGAATAACCTTTAAATACAGTACCTCCTATTAATTTGGCATAGTAGCAGTGCAAATTCTTTAATTCTTCGTGAGCTAAATTTAACTGCTGTTGTTTTATGGTAAGAAAAACCAAAACTCTGTGAGGTTAAGAATGAATCCAAATTCACACAAATGCTAGGAGAGCAAAGCTATGGTTTTAAGTGCAATGCAGGCTCAGTTCTTTCTTCTCTTCTCAATGCCCTTCATTGACTTCTTTTTTGGTTTTCTGGTCAAAAAAGAGTCAAAGATGTTTTCCAAGGCTATTAGACACAACCATCTTCCTGCATTCAATTTGGAGAAAAGGATGTTTTTCATTTCCCTTCCATTGCGAGGTACTATTAATCATGAGGTTTCTCTATAATGTCAGAAGCAGTGTTGTTACCCACCCTTAATCATAGTATCAACTGAGATAAACCTCTCTGGTGCCAGTGAAGTCCTAATGTCTCAGAATGCTCCAGCGATGCAATGGAAAGGAGTCAGGTTCTTTCCAAGCTGATCTCATTCTTGGTGTCCCTTCCAAAGTTTAAATTTGAGTTACAGATATATTTGAGCTATGCTCTAATTCTGTCATTTATTAGCTATGAATAATATTTAAATAATCGGGCTCAGTTCCCAGATCACCCAGTTCATGCACTCAGGCATATCTAAACATATGGACAAAGCAGGGAAGACTTACAAAGGGTTAATTTGCATTAGGGATGAAAAGCCCCTTCATGAACATGGCAGTGATTGGCTAAAAACTCACCAATTACAACTTTTCTTCCTGAGCTCTTGGAAAAACTACATTCCCCAGCATCCTTCACAGTTATGGTTGGAGGCATGTAATGAGAATCAGGTTCATCACTTCCAGTCATGGACATAAAAGACATACTGTGATCTTCATCACATTTTCCTAGACAGCCACCTAAACACTGATGACGTAGTAAAGGACTCTGAAGAGGCCCTAGGAGAGGATTCTGCCACAGGCTTGAAGAATGAGAATTCTAAAAAATGGTATGGAAAGCTGCCTGCCACACTGACTATGCTATTAACCAGAAAGAAAAAAAAAAAAAAAAACTTTTTTTTTGTTTTGTTTTGAAATCACAAAGAGTCTAGTGTTGTTTTGTTAAAGCATCTGGATGAATTAGCCTGAGCAAGAGAATTTCTCAAAAGCCAGAGAATCTAAGTCTAGAGCAATAATAATGATCATGTAAGGGAAAAAGTTATGATTTATGCTTGTGATAGGAAACAACTCTGAAAACTGTTAAGAGTCTTTGAACCATTTTCTTCCCTTTCTCCATCACCACGCTCCCATTTCCAGCTGGTACAAATGCCTCAACTAGCAGAGGCCAGACTGTGATAAAGACCTTTCTCATTAGAATCTCCACAGGACAGCAACAATGCAAAGCAAAATGGCTTTGAGGTCCGCATAACAGAAGGGAAGGTGAAGAGGAGAGCAGAACAGAGGAGCAGTGGCACCTTAAAAGTGGAGGATGTCACACCGGTTACCTAGGATGGAAGCTGCCCAGTCAGACAGGAAGGGACCAGAGCAAACCAAATCCTCCAGAGAGTCCAGCCCCCAGAACACCCCGCAGTTAGTAGGGAGGAATTAGGCTAAAAGAGCTTGGGTTTCAAGTGCCCATTTTCTTCCAGTCTGTATTTCCTTTCTGTGCTGAACTTTCCTCATTAAAAGCATTCTAACTTTCCAACTAACGCCTTTGAGCGGCACGATGATTTTACACTCCTCTGTAAAGGAGAGTACTGGAATTGCACATTGAGAGGGGGACATGCTGAGAGTTGCTGTCCATCCTCCAGCGAACTGCATGATAATCCCGTTAACCCTCCTATCAGGAGGTCATTAAACAATTTCCAAAGCTGTTTCCTCTCACATCAGAACCGCATGCGAAATCCGATCTAGTCTTTTTAATATAAGCTGTTCGGCCACACAGACTTAAATAACAGTCCCTTACGTGTTCTACACCGTCCTTCTATTTCCCTTGGGGACTGAGTGGCTTTGTAGCTTTCCTCTCAGGTGTTGTGCTGTGTTATTCTTTTCATCTCCGTTTCATTGCCTAACGCATTTTCTTTAAACCATAGGGTTCTCTTTCTGCAGTTCTTTTTTGACCCCTTGTTTACCCCTGTATGCCAGCCCAGTTTTTATTCATCTCAAGGCATCATAGCCCCCTTTGTCTTCAAAATTTGTTGCATTTTGTCCTCACCAGTATTTAGCTATTTTCATGGATCCACCCATCTTTGTTAAACTAATTTATTCTGCATTTCTCTCACAATGGCTTTTCAGCTTCAAAGCCATTTTTGCAACTCAGTTTTCTTCCTTTCTTTCACCTTTTCTTTCTCCCTCTTTTCATTGTTTTCTTCACTTTTTTTCTTCCTTTTCTTTTTGAATTAAAATATGCTAACAACCATGTGATGTGGGAACTCCTGCCTGAATAATTTACACCAAACAAGTTACTCCATTTTTATCTTCTGATGATTTAGCCCTTTCATTCAGCTTGAAAACTCCATTTCCTTTTGGCTTCCTAGAAGCATTAATTTTTACCTTCCAGAGAGAGACCACTTACATCTTCAGCCACTCTTGAGAATTTGGGTAAAACTGAAATGTGCTTTGAGTAGTTTAACACAAAATGGCCTTCGAATCTTTTGGGGAGACCCCCTGATAGGAGCCTATCACTGAATTAGCAATGCAAACATCAAGCACGTCAGTTTTCTGGAGTGTCAGGTTTGAACTGGACACTTTTAGAAAATGTCTTTGTGAAAGAGAAACCTACCTGTCATTGAATGAAGGACACTGATTTAATCTCCAGGGGTGGCTGAACCCAGTGTCTGGGGTTTTTCCAAACATTTAAAGTCATTTTCCAAATGTTTTTGATGCAGCACAATCCAAAAAGGATTTTGGCAAGTGTGTTTTCCCTTCATTTTAAAACCCATGCGTATTTCAAGGGAAATGCAATCCATATGTCTTTGATTCATTTACACTTAAATCATCTAAATGCCATTGTGTAAGAGCTATTTGATGTACAAGAAGCCTGTGAGTCTGTTTTATAAGCCTTTTTAAGCCTTATTTCTTTGAATCAGAAAGTCATGTTTTGCCGGCCCTAAACAGAACTTGAACTGGGAAAGGCTCGAGTTCACTTTTAAACTGAAAACCCGCAAAGTTTTGCGTGGCTTCTGTACTTAGCAATATGTTTCCCCTTGCCTAAAGCTCACAAACACCCAGCTTTCTCTTCTCTGTCTCACATGTAGTGAGAACAGGGTAAATCAATTTTTGAATCGCATTTTACTTGTAAAATTCACATTTTGAACCTCAGCTATCTCCCCAGCACTGCCAGAAGTTAAAATAGCAACACTTGAAAATTAGGCTTTTGCTCTAAAAGGGCAAAACAGTCTATAAAGTACATAAATTGCTGCTTCTGTACATTTATTTGTTTGACAGGTTTAAGATATAAGTGTGGCTTACATATGGATTTTCAGGATGCCAGATTGGATGCTCCACGAGCTACAGTCACAAATGTAACCTCTTTTTTTAAGACTTATGTTTGGGAGAATAGAATTGGAACAATCTTGCTGTTCTGCACAAATCTAATTGCTGTGTCAAAACAGCAATGGAATAGGATGAACATTTGCATTTTTCTCATTTACTGGCCTTTTCTATGGCTTTAATCACACTTGCATTAGTGGTCAAGATGAAAGTACATTGGGTTATTTGTTCTCTTATTCCTTGAAATTTTTTAAAAAATTAATGCATTATAAGCTAATACTTTTGTGGGCAAAATATACACCTCTGATCAAGTAGTTGGACAAGATAGAAATGATGATGGTATGGTTGTCTGCAGAGAAGCAATATTTTAATAATTTGCACTCAAAGCTTAGGGGAGTTGGAGATGAAGTGAAAAAGAAGGATATCCAGGTGAATATAATTATTTCTTCTATGTTCTCTGTAGTTCACATATATGAGAAAACATCATATTTGTGTAATCAAAGGGACCATGAAATTTAAGGTTTTTTTTTAAAAAAATGAGATTTGGGCATTACATCTATCAAACAGTCAATTATGCTGGGATAATTGGAGAGCAAAAAGTGTTGGATTTAGTTCTTTTGCATAGTTTTTATTAACAAGTTTTCATGCTTCTTTTCTGGCGAAAATTATTAATATTGTATTATGAGGAAAAATAGTGCTGACTGATGAAGAATTAAGCTTTCAAAAAGAATGACAGAAGACTTTACCTTTACCCAACCACATATTTCCTTGAAAACTAAAATTTTTCTATCAAAAACCTTGATCAACAGTTTAAAAATCTCAATTAAGTGCAGAAAATACAAGAGCTTAGGAAATTTCAGCATACGACACAACACAACCATATTTTCTATTATCTATTAAAAGTACAAAGCAAAGAATCTGATTTTGTTTTCATTTCACCAGAATGAGCCAGAGTACTGATTAGGACCTCGCCATATATCAATGACTGTGATTTTGGTTAAAACAAATAGTGTTACTATGTGGATCCCATGCTACTTGGGTTTTCATTTGCTCAGGTGTTCATTGAAAAAGTGAAAGAATGGAGTGTGTCTGTTCTTCCCAATCCTGATGTGTTACTCTCTACCATGTTTCTTCCTGCCCTAAATGCATTCACCTCCATGTGGGAAGCACAAAGCTTTGTCTGCTCTCTTATGTCTGCTCCGAGGGACTTGCTGTGTAGCTCACGGTTCCATCTGGTACTCCAAGCCCCACTGACCACAACTGTGGCGTTAGACTGGCTTGCTCTCTGCTAAACCAATACATGTTTCAAACCCAGAGGAAACATAGCCAGCGAATGGACTGGGATGGGACTGAGACGCTGGCAGCATAAGGGCACAGTCGTCAGGCTACAGATCTCACGAGAAAAAAACTGACAATTGTAGTCCTTGTTTTAAATGGATCAGAAAAGATGTCTTAGTAATGCACCCTTGGCACAGATATTTCCATAAACACCCTTTCAAATATTTATCCGATACATACAGGCTTACAGGTACATCCACAAATTCAAGCCATATTTGTTAGTAAACATGATTTTATAGATTTAATTTTTAAATTAAATGAGTTATAAATATAGGTTCAAAGTTTAGGGAGAATACCTTTTCAAAAATAATAATAATAAATAATCATATTCTACAATGGATCAAATTTGTTATTTTAACTACATTCATTTATGACTGCAAGTTTACTACTTCTGTAGTAGTGTTTGATTAAAAAATGCTTCCCTATGTGCCTCATTTTAAACAAAATATACCACTTTCAGTTTAGAAAATGATATAAGATTGCAAAAACTATAGTTTCCCCAGTGTATATAAATAATTGCTTAAGTTGATTATTCATAAAATATAATGCATTGCAATTCATCAGTCTACACAAAAATATTAGGAGCATTAATTTTGTTAAAAGATGAAGTGTTAATTACAATCTTCTTGCATGATTGTCTTTTACTTCTCAACAGAGTAAAGACATTCTTACTTCTCAATTTTCATTATATTTTCCTCTCTTTGACTGTTTTGATACTTATATTTAATATTTCCTAATATGAGAAAAAATCTCATAAATTTCTATTCATGTTTTGGACCTCAAATGATTCTAGCATCAAAAAAAAAACTGGGTTTTGAATTTGGAAATTAAGGATTAGTAAATTGCATCCATTTCACTCAAGATTGTAATTGACTGTCATCTCCCGGGTGAAAATTGTTTACGCTTTTTGCAGTGCCCTCTGTGCTGTGGGAATTCCAGGGTTTGGAGATTGGTCAAGCAAGTGGTAGAACCACAGGAGGCCAAGACACACCATGAGCTCTATGGGCCCTGCTTGGACAGGACACCATGAGAGAAGCCCCTCGCATCACCCACCTTCATTCCTGAGGCAGCAACACAAGTCCACCACCCAGTAAGGGACGGGACAAGGAAGACAATGAGAATTCAGTGAGTACAGATGCCTGCCATGCTAATATCAGTAAACATGAAGGTGAGGAGATGATACCTATGTCAGTGAGGTATGTGGCAACTCGAGTTAGGTGCCGGTGATCTTCAGTCCTAGCCTGCCGTAGTGAAGGAAGGAGACGGGGTAGACAGAAGCCGTAGGCTACCATTTACACATCTGCTCTGATCTTTTATATTCTCCCTCATTGCTCTTTTTCGTAAACTCACCTCAGGACATAAAAACATCCTCACACTTCTTTATAGGATGTAACAGGTCTCCTCCAGCTGCTTGCTCCAATTCAAACTTGGCTTCATCCTGACGGCAGGACTTGCTCTGTGGCATTCATAAGGGTCTTTTCCTTCTCCTTTACCTTAGGACCATGCAAATGCAAGAGTGACAGATTACCCCATTCTGGCCATGTTTAAGCTGCTCGTCAGGGAACTGCAGGTTTTACCTAAGAAACCTTTTATGTTTACATTCTAGTGAAACAAAAAAGAATAAGAAAGAAAGAAAGACAAAGAAAGAGAGAGAGAGATTCCTCCTCCTATACTGTTATGGCTGTAGCCCAAGGCTCCTGTGATAGAGGTGTGGTGCTCCACTTCTCGCACTGGTGGGAATTATTGCAGTTTTTAGGAAGTGAGACCTATATAGACACAGTGGAAGGAAGTTAGGGCATGCCCTTAGACAGGGATACGGAAACCCTGGCCTCTGTCTGTCTGTCTGTCTGTCTCTGATTTCCAGCTGATGGGAGGGAAACCAGCTTCCCTTCACTAGGCTCTCACTTTGATCCCTCTGATGCTCTGCCACACCATAGCGCCAACAATAATGAAGCCATGTTACCACTGACTGAAACCTCTGAAATGGTAAACCAAAATACACATTCCTCTTTTTAAGTTAATTTTATCAGGCATTTTGAAATAGCTACAGAAAACTAACAGAGGTAGTACCCAAGAGAAGTTTACTTGTCCCCAAAGCATCCCTTCCTTTTACGTGTCATCTGGTGGCAGTCCCCCTAGCCACTGAGCAGGACCTGCATTCCAGCTTCCTGCTGCCTGGATGCCTGTTATTTACCGAACAATTTCCATGTTCATATGGAAAGAATTGGCAACATGCTTTTACACCCAAGACAATCCCTTCGGTTTCAGAAGGCTTGACCTCTGCTCTTTTCTCTTTCCTATTTTTCATGTCTCCTCTGGAACATGCTACAGAGCCAAAACTCTTCAGTTTAGAAACCAGAAATTGCACTGTCCTGCCTTCTGATGATGCCTTACCTTTCTACCTTCTAGAACGACTGTCTTCACACCTTCCATGCTACACTGAAGGGTTCTTAGAACCCCTAAAAAATCTATGCTCTTCCATGATGGTCTCATTTACTTCCCTACACAGACTCACAAAACATGTCAACTATATCCTTTGATCACATTTCTATGACACTAGTCAGTCATGCAATTTGTCCAGCCTGCACTCTGGCTCTGAGTTTGGTTAAAGGAAATGATGCTCCTCTGTAGACTAATACCACTAAATGTTTCTACCCATGAAACGTTGCCTACCTTTCTGCACTGCTCATAATTTTTATATGTGCTCTGTCAGTTCCCATCCCATTTTCCTCAGTAAAAACTCAAAATTGGTCACTCTGCTGGACAGTAGGTCCCTTCTCACATGGTCCCTTCTTATAAATTAAATTGAGAGTCCCAGTTTATTTACTCAGTCTCAAAACTTTTCTGCTTATACTTCCCTGTGTGATCTTTAGCCATCCAGTTATATCAGCCAAAAGCAAAACAGCATTCTTCAATGTCATCTCTCTTGCCTACTACAAGCAGGCTGTCTACATATCTTTTTATTTTTTCACTTGGATATTTAATTCCTTCTCCTATAGCTCCTTCTGTACTGTTGCCTTGAACTCTACCTCTTTCTGAAGATTTTTTATTAGTAAGTTTATAGTACATAGTCATTACAGTCATTGTGGAAAGTGTGTATGTAACACATTTTAATTATTTTTACTTAACCTTCTTTTTGAAGATTTGAAAATGCTTTATATGTTCATCTGCCTTTGACATTATTTGCTGCACTTCAATTCTCTGTATTTTAGAAAAAGAAAAAAAAGTCAATTTGATCCTGTTACATCAATTTTGCAACTCCTTTAAGGACTCTCCATAGTGAGGCACACAACCACTTAGAACTGGCTTCCCACACAGTTGCAAATTTCTTTTCACAGAGCAAGTGTTATTTATTTATTTATTTATTTATTTATTTACAATTTAAGCTTCCAGTAATAATAATCTATTTAGCCAGGTGTGGCAGTGCACTTGCAATCCCAGAACTCGGGGGCCTGAGGTAGAAGGATTTTCACAAGTTCGAGTCCATCCTGGGCTACAAAGTGAGCTCAAGACCAGCATGAACTGCACAGCATGACCCTGCCTAAAAAGACAAAATAATAATAATAATAATAATAATAATAATAATCATCTACTCATAGATTCCCTTGCCACACATATAATTTTTCACCTTTCAATAAAAACAGTTTTGTTCATGCTTAATTTTATTGGTGAACTCCATTCTTCAGACTTCAGGCTCCATTCTTCAAATTCCCAGATTAGTTGACTTTTCTGCCACCGGGGCAAAACACCTGACACTCACAACTCAAAATAGCAGATATTTATTTGGCTCGTAGTTTCAGAGGATTCAGTCCATGGTCTGTTGGCTTTAAGACAGAAATGTCATGGCAGAAGGGTTTGGTGGAGCAAAGATGTAACTGAAAAAGAGGGCGGAGGACCAGTGCCAGGCAGGAAGGACAAGGATCTGACACAGACCACAAGGTTCCACCTCCATGACCCACCAAAACATACCCAGGTAGGTGTTTTACTACTGGTCTTATGGCCACTTCAAATCAGCCAATTAAGTTTAGCACATTGTCTCAAAGTATTATAAAACATAACACAACAAAACTTCCCTCAACTCTTTTATCAAAAATAATTACTCCCTGCAAAATACTGGGAAAGCACTAAACTAAGACTGAGAAATTAAGGAGGGCTTTCCAGAGGATGTAACAGCTAAGCTGAAGTTTAAAACTTGAATAGACATTGGCCAGGTATATGCCTGGGGAAATAATGACTTCAAAGTCAGTTATTGGAGGAAGGTTGATATGCCAGCCAATTTGGCATCTGAAAGCAAGTTTGCAGAATGAATGGGTCTCCTCATGTAAGATCCCCCATGGCAGCAGATAACCTCACTTAGCACTGCATCTTTCAATAATAATATTATACAGAATAAGTGTCTAATAAATCTTTGATAAAGGAAAGAAGTAAAGAAAGAAAGAAGGAAGGTGGGAGGGAGATAAATTAAGGTTTCCAATTTATCCTATCAGTTTAGTTTTCTTTTTTTTAAAATTTTATTTAAAGAGAAAAAAAAAAACAGAATAAAGGGTAGCAACAATACAGAATTCCAAGGAAAAAATGAAAAGAACAACAACAAAAAAACCTAAGAGATTATTACTTGACAAATTACATACTGACTTCTTGGAAATAGTTGTTTGAATTACAAAGTTAAAACATGTAAAGCAGACATTCAGACAGTGAGACTGTTTAACAGTTCTGCTCCACGGTCTGATAAAAACAGCAATATGGTCATCCATCTTACCCACTCAAATATAAATGCAATTATATAGAAGGGGTAAAATTAAACACAACAAAACAGAACAAAGTGGATCATAAGAAAGCAATGTAAGAGACATAAATTTCAAAACTAGACAATCGGAGATATTCACTCTCTATCATATTGACTCTTGTTTTCTTCCAAATAGTTGTCCATATGGTCACATACAGGGAATTCACATGAAACAACATAGTATGGAATTGATTTGAGCAGGATGAGGAGGGCATTTCAGGTCTTCAAGACCAGACATTAGGGAAGCCAAGAATGGCTGTCATAGTGTCTCTCATTCTCCTCAAAACAGCTGTCCATACCTTCATGTGTGTTGAACTTAAATAAGACAAAGCAAACTAAAATCACTTTGAACAAAAAGTGATGGTTTTGCTGGATTTCACATCATGACATTATGGAATCAGCACTGGGTACTGTAGTATCTCTTTTTCTTCAAAGTAGTTGTTCATTTCAACATGTGTTATATAGTTGGTTCTCGTAAACTGTTTATAAGCTCTACGCATGCATGAATCTCTACATGTATATCTATTATTTCTGTATTAGAGGCAAAAACAAAACAAAGCAAGATAAAACAAAGCAATTCCTAGAAAAACATGAAGCAAAAAAAGTCACATAAAACCGCAATACAAGGTGATCTACAATGGTTACCATGATGTCTCAGCAGTATATAACAACATTAATAAAAAACAAAGCATTGGATATATTATAAGACTTCAAAAGCAAGTAATAATCAAACCAGAGTGAGTATCTTAGTGAATCTTGTCATCTTCAGTGTAGTTGCCTATACTCTTAGACTTGATGCTATCAATCA
>PVJX010017577.1:0-38088 GCA_004027295.1 Dolichotis patagonum | reverse complement strand
CCCCGCGCTAATGGCCAATAGCTCGCCTCCACGTAGAACCCTTCAATTGGCTATAGACAGCTTATAAGCTTAGTGTAAGGAAGTGCTCGTTGCACAACACGCAGGGAGCCGTCAAGGACGGACATGTGATGAGGTTGCTGCCCGGTCAATAAAGGAGCTTGCAGAAGTCCAGTGTTCGTGTGCTCTCTTCCGCGGGACGCCGGACAGTAGTCCTAGTTTTTTTGGGAATCTCCACACTGATTTCCACAGTGGTTGTACCAGTCTACACTCCAGCATTAGAGAAGAGTTCATTTTTCCCCAAAGCCCCTCCAGCATTTGTTATTGCTTGATTTCTTGATAGTAGCCATTCCTTCTGATGTGAATTGGAATCTCAGTGTTGTTTTAATTTGCATTTCTGGAATGACCAGTGATGTTGAACATTTTTTCACATGTTTATTGCTTCCTATTTGCTGTTTGTATTTCTTCATCTAAGATGTGTGTATTCATCTTGGATGCCCATTTTTGGATTGGATGTTTAAATTTGGGAGGACTGATTTTTTTGAGTTCTTTATATGTTCTCAATAGTAATCCTTTGTCTGAGGAACAGCTGGCAAACATTTCCTCCCATATCATAGGTTGTCTCTTCACTCTGTTGGTGGTTTCTTTTGCTGTGCAAAAGCTTTTTAGTAGGGTGAGATCCCAGTTTTTGATTCTTTGTGATAGTTCCTGTGCAATCTGGGTTTTGTTCATGAAGTCTTTGCCTACACCAATGTTTTCAAGAGTTTTATGTACTCTGTCTTCCAGTAGACTTAATGTTCTGTTTTAATATTAAGATCTTTGATCCATTCTGATTAGCTTAGTACATGGTGAAAGATAATGAATCCAATTTTAATCTTCAACATGTGTAGAGCCAGTTTTTACAGCACCATTTATGAAAGAGATTATCTTTCCTCCAGTGAGTGCGTTTCGAACCTGTGTCAAAGATAAAGTGGCTTAGTGTGTCTGGAGCTGTTTCTGCATCTTCTAATCTGTCTTGCTGATCTTAGAGGATTTTTTTTTTTGCAGGACCACACTTTTTTTCACATTAGTTGTTTAGTATAATTTCAAGTCAGGGATTGCGATGCCTCCTATATTGTCTTTGTGGCCCAGGATTGCCTTTGCTATTCTAGGTCACTTCTGGTTCCAGACGAATTGTAGGATTGTTTTTCTCTAATTCTGTAAGATATACTGTTGGACTTTTGAGTGGGACTGCACTGAATCTGTATAACAGTTTTGGAAGTTTGGCCATTTTCACTATATTTCACTTCCTACCCAAGAGTATGGGATATCTCTCCATTTTCTAAAATCCCTTCAATCTCCTTTTTCAGTCTCCTACTGTAGTTTTCAATATAGAGGTCTTTTACATCCTTTGTTAGATTGATTCCTAGGTATTACATTTTTTTTTGGATGCTATTATAAAAGGTATTGTTTCCCAGATTTCTTTTCTCAGTGAGTTTGTTATTCGTGTACAGGGAGGCTATTAGTTATTGAGTGTTGACTTTAACCAGCTACAGTACTGAATTTGCTTATTAAATCTAGAAGCATTTTGGTGGAGTTTTTAGAGTCTTCAAGTAGAGTATAATGCCATCTGCAAATAACAATAGTTTACCTTCTTTCTTTCCTATCTTTATTCCTTTTCTTTCTCTTATCTAATTGCTCCAGCTAAAGTTTTGAGGACTATGTTGAATAAGAGTGGAGACAGTAGACATCCTTATCTTATTCCTGACTTTAGAGTGAAAGCTTTCAGTTTTTGTCCATTTATTATGATGTTGACTGTTGAGTCATCATAGATGGCTGTTAACAGATTGAGATGAAGACCATCTATTCTAATTTTTTGCAGGGTTTTTATCCTTGTTATAGTTGATACATTGTGTCAACTTGAGAAGTTTAGAAGTTTAACTGAGAGACTCAGTAGGGAACCAGGATCCTTACTTTGTAAATATCCTCATCCTGTGCAAGAGGAGAGAGAGCACAGAGATTTTGTGAGTGCCACATCTGCCCTGTGTGGGGAGGCGGCCTGTGTACGACATAAGGGAGGCAAAAAGTCTTTCTCTCCCCATTTTGCTCTGGCTGCTGCCTTGAAGTGTTGCCCCAATGCCATGTGACCCTGCATTGTAGCCAGCTGATTATGGACTGAAACTTCCAAGAACTGTAAGCTAAATAAACCTTTGCTTCTTGTCCCAGCAATGAGAGAAAAGTGACTGAGACAATCATGAATGGGTGCTGGCCTTTGTCAAAAGCTTGTTCTGCATCTATTGAGATGAACATATGGTTTTTGCCCTTGGTTCTGTTAATATGGTATATTACATTTATGGATTTATGTATGTTGAACCATCCCTGCATACCTGGGGTGAAACCCACTTGATCATGGAGTACAATCTTTTTGATGATTTGCTGCAGTCTGTTTGCTAGTATCTTATTGAGAATTTTTGCATCAGTGTTCAGTAGGGTGACTGGCCTGTAATTCTCTTTCTTGGTTGGGTCCTTCACTGGTTTTGGTATGTGAGTAATCCTTGCTTCCAGGAATGAATTTGGAGGTATTGCTTCCTATTCAGTTTCATTAAAGAGTTTGAGAAGTAGTGGTGTTAGGTCTTTAATTTCTTGTAGAATCAGCAGTGAATCCATCAGGGCCTGGGATTTTCTTTGTTGATAGGTTTTTAATTATATCTTCAGTTTAACTTATTGATATTGGGTTATTTAGGATTTTATATCTTTATGATTCAGCTTTGGTCATTCATATGTATCTAGAAATCTGTCCATTTCTTCTGTATTTTCCATCATTAGAATACAAGTTTTCCAAGTAGGTATAGACGATTTGCTGGATTTCTGCAAGGTCTGTTGTGGTTTCACCCTTTTTATTCCTCATTGTGTAGATTTGAAACTTTTTATTCCTTTTTTTTGATAAGGTTGGCTAAGGATTTGTCGACTTTATTTAATCTTTCAAAGAACCAACTCTTTGATTCATTAGTTTTTGTATTTTTTTTAGTCTCCAGTGTGTTAATTTCTGTTCTGATCTTTATAATTTCCTCCCTTGTATGAGCTTTTGATTTAGCCTGCTCTTCTTTTTCTATAAGTTTGAGGTTCAACATTAAGTTGTTTATATACTTGCTCTGTTTTCCTGATATGGATATTTGCTGCTAAAATTTCCCTCTTAAGACTGTTTTCATTGTGTCCCACAAGTTCTGGTACATTGTATTGTTGTTATCATTCAACTGTTAAAATTGACTAATTTCTTCTTTAATTTCATCTGTGACCCATTGGTTGTTCAGTAGGGTGCTATTTAATTTCCATGTGTTTTTGAAGTTCTTGTGATTTCCTTTGGTGTGGATTTCCAATTTCATTGCACTGTGGTCTGATAGTATGCATGGGATAATTTCAGTTCCTTTGCATTTACGTAGGCATGTTCTGTAAACCAGTATATGATGTATTTTGGAGAATGTCCCATGTGCAGCCGAGAGGAATGTGTACTCTGATATTGTGAGGTAGAACACTCTATAGACATCCACTAGGTCCATTTGTTCAAAAGTTTGATTTAGTTCTAATATTTTATTATTGATTTTTTTGTCTAATTGATCTTTTTATGCCTGTGGGGTATTGAAGTCTCCCAATACAATTGTATTAGGGCTTATTTGACTTTTCATATCTTTTAGTAATTGTGTTATATAGTTGGGTGTATTGGTATTTTTTGCATATGTCTTTATGATTGTTATCTCTTCCTCTTGGACTGTTCCCTTCACAAGAATATAGTAACCTTGTTAATCTCTCTTAATCAGTCTTGGCTTGAAATTCACTTTGTTTGCAAATAGAATAGCTACCCCTGCTTTTTTCTGAGTTCCTGTCACATAGAGTATTGTTTTCCACCCTTTGACTTCCAGTGTATGAATTTCTTTTTTAATTAAATGTGTTTCTTCTTAGCAGCGTATTGTTGGATTTTGCTTCTTGATCCATTCTGCCAGTCTGTGTCTTTTGACTGGTGAATTGAGACCATTAACATTGATGGTTAAAACTGATATGTATTGACTTATCCTTATGTTATTTTCCTGTTGTAGGCTCCCCTCTCCACTTTTTTTCCCTCCATCTAATTGCTTACCTTCCCTGGTAGATTCCTTCCTTTGGTGTTCATGGAGTTTTACTCCTTATTATCTCTTTCTAGAATGTCCTTCAGAACATTTTGTAGTCCTGGTTTGGTGGTCACAAATTTCCTCAGATGCTCTTTGTCATAGAAGTATCTTATTTCTCCATCAGTTTTGAAAGATAGTTTTGCAGGGTACATCAATCTGGGTTGAAAGTTGTTTCCCTTTAGAACTTGGAGTACTTCACTCCAAACTCTCCTTGACTTGAGAGTTGTACTGAGAAGTCAGCTATAATTCTGATGGGCTTTCCTTTATAGGTGACTTGTTGGTTTTCTTTAACAACAGCTTTTAAAATTCTATCTTTGTTTTGAATTTCTGGAATCTAGGTTTTTTAAAATTGCTAATTGGAGTTCTGTATACCTTGTTTATCTGCATATCAAATTCTTTTTCTCTACCAGGAAACTTTTCTGTCATGATGCCCATGAATATTTTTTTAAATGTCATTTGTGGTATCTCCTGCTTGTCCATTGACTCTAATTAATCTTAAGTTATTCTTTGTCTCATCTAGCAGCTGCTGGATTGATTTCTCATGTTCCCAAGCTATTTTTGAGAAATCTTTCTTTTCCTGGTCGCTAACTGCAAGCCTCTCTTTAGTATCTGAGATCCTGTCCTCACACTGGCCTAATCTGCTCTGAATATTTTCAGTGGAGCTTTTTTAATTTTAAAGGTAATAAAACCCAACAAAACAGAATAAAGGCAATGAGAACAAAGCAGTGAAATTGGCACAGAACTTTGAAGCAGGATAACAGGAAAACAACAATGACCACCATCGTATATCTTGTTATCTTCACAATAGCTGTCCATTCCATCAGATATAGCAAAATCAAACTAAATCAAACCAAAACAAAATCAGAACAAAATGAAACAATGAGAATAATAAAGGCCCTCAAAAACAAGAGAGTAGGAAATTCCCCATATTTACTATACTGTATATTGTCATCTTCCCAACAGATGCTCAGACTACTGGACCCAGACCTCCAGAGTCAGCCAAGAAATACAGACATTCAGTTGTTTTTTGTATCTTAGTTGCTATCAACTCAGCCTGTCCTCTGAACCAGCTGGTTGCTTTTCCTGGGGGGTGAGGGGAGAGTTCTTGATTCTCAGCCTGTGTGCCAGTGGGCACTATCAGACTTCCTTCTTCCTGAGCCCTGCGTGGCCTGCGCATCTTAGCGGAAAGGCTGGCTGTCTGGCTTCTTGGTGGGCTCCTCCCAGTCCCAGCATGGCCGATTCTCAGGAGATGTTGACATCTCTCTTCCTGGGCCCTGCATGGCTTGCTTTCAATGGAGTTTTTATTCTGGATATCTGCTTGAATCTGCGTTATAGATTTCATTTCTTTCCTATGCTGAGCTTCCATAATTTGCTTAACCTCATCTATTTTTTTTTTGTCTGTGCCTGCTCTAACATTGCTAAGCATGATGTGTATTTTGGTAATCTCTGTAGTTATCTGAGAGATTGTTTCTGATTTCAGTTTTTCCAGAGCCTCATTCAATTTCTTTGTTGATTACACTCCAGAGAGATCTGGTGGGGGCAAGCTTTTAAGTTGTCCCACCTCATTGTCTCCTGGATTTGCCTTTTGTGAACTGGATGTCTGAGGTTGTATTTTTCTTTAGAGTTTTCTCATTTTATTTTCTCTCTTTTTCTCTTAGTTTAATTCCTGGGGCGATGCTTGTAAGTTGCCTAAGGTGGGTTGCTTTATTGGTAGTATTTAGGACCGTTAGGTGATGATTACTTCTCTGAGGCATCTTCTAGGTATAGCTGGTTTTTGGGTTTTGAGTCTGTTGGAAGATCTTACCCCTTCAGTTTGTTGGAGATGAGACGTTGGTGCTTGTTTGGCCTAGTCCCTGGTTCTTAGGCACTGTGCCACTGTATTTTCTGTGACCCTTAGTTGATCTCAGTCATGGCTTATCAGGACCAACTACACCAGGCTGTGCAGTGCTCTAGTCCGCTGCTCTCCTTTACTGCTGCATCTCCCTGCAGAGGCTTGTGGGGCCGCCAGCCATCACCATCATTGTGATCATGTGTCCCCAGGTTCCAACAGCTCCTCTCACGCTGTGAGTCCCATCTTAGGGAGAAGGTGCCCCTGCCTACCGCCTATTGATATTTTTACATAGTTTACCCTTTTTTGATATATGAAGTGTGTTATTTGTTTAGAAAAGCAAGATTGGGCTGGGGATTTAGCTCAGTGACATAAGTGCCTGCCTGCCAAGTGTGAGGTCATGAGTTCGATTCCCGGTACCAAAAAAAAAAAAAAAAAGAAAGAAAAGCAAGATTATTTGGAGTTCTGGAGTAGCATACCCACACAGGCATCTTCAGGGGTCCTGCGTGCCATTTGTTAACTTTTTTCCACCTCATCCTGTAATCTGAACACTGTGTTATACCATAAATTGGTGGGGGGACTTGTAGTCTAGGGGATCATACCCAGGGCACTCTACCACTGGGCTATATCCTCAGCCCTTTCTTAGGTTTTATTTTGAGACAAGGTCTTGCTAAATTACCCAGGCTGACTTCAAATTTGGATTCCTCCTGCTTTAGCCTTCCAGATAGGTAGAAATAGGGAGTAGGCATGCACCACCACACCCAGGTTAAAAAAAATATTTTTTGGTAAAATTATTTGTTTTCACTTAGAAGAATTTCAGATTTCAACAAAATAGCTGCAAGTTTTATTTTTTTTTGCAATTAAAGTGATATTCAGTTAACAGTTATTTTATACATGCTGCATCAGAAACAACTACAGATGAAAAAAATGACCATCCTGTCCCTATATATATATAACCCTACACACCAGCAGGGACTTGCTATAAATTTCCATGCCAATTACAACCTCCAAGCCGTATCAGGCAAGGTTAGTGGCTAATGAAAATGCCACAGGGAGAGCTCTCTCAAAACATGCTCTGTGGTACATGAAGCATACCAAAAAAAGATACAGTACAATTTACAAGTAAGTCACATACAGTCTTAGGTTTCAGTATTTTCTTTAAAATGATTGAATTATAGACAGGATGTTAAATTACTTACAGGCATGGGAAAAAAACCTGCTGGAGCCAACTTACTTTTACCTTTCTCCTTGCTTTATATAACCATGGCAACTTTCTTTCTTTCCTTTTTTTTCCTCTTTTTTTTGGTACGGGGGGTTGAACATGCAAGACCTCATGCTTGCCAGGCAGGCACCATACCACTGAGCTGTGTCCCTGTGTTCCTGGCCTTTTTTTTTTTTGACATCAAGCTTTCCTTTAGCTCAGCAATAATCCTTTTTGTATTTTTCTTCAGCCCATGGTTAGTTATTTTTTCCTCAGTGAGCCACCGTCACCCAGTGCCAGTCAACTCACTTGCCTGGGTGCCATTTCTGTGGCGCCCAATGCACTGCAAACTGACAAACTTTTATATCAATAAATACAGCCCTTCATTTTGAATGGTTCTGTAGCACTCGTAGTACCAAAGCCCCCTCGATCCCCCTTCCCCGCCAGGCATGGGGGTGTTACATGGTTTTCCCTATGCTGCTATCATTCTGCATGCTGCATGAGTGACCTTATATACTTGTGTATATTTTTTAGCTAACCCTTACAAGTGGGTCACCCGGGAGCCAGGGTTCGCGGCTGTAGCCCAGCACCACTGGTTTTGTTTTTTGGGTTTGTGTTTATTTTGCTTTTTGTCTTTTTGAGACAGGGTCTCTCTATGCAGTTCAGGCTGGCCTTGAGCTCACTTTGTAGCTCAGGCTGGTCTCAAACTCCAATGATCTTCCTGCCTCAGCCTCTTGAGTGCTGGGATTACAGGCATGTGCCACCACACCCTGCTGTCCGACGTCACTGGGAACAATGGGGCTTCATCGTGTTTTTTGCTCCTTGCAGTGGAACCCTGAGGCTGGGCTGGAGGAGGATCTTTGGACAGCGTCACACAGCATTTGAACCTGGAATGAATGGTTCAGGGGAGGTTAATGACGCAATCTTTTGCTTCATATTGGATGCTATTGGTGAGAGGTGGGAACAATTCTAAGACCAGTCTCTCTGTGAGTCTTACTGAGATCACACGTAGTCAGGCTGCAGTGGGCAGGGAACCAAGACTGAGCTTGCTTGGCCCTTTCTGTGATTTTGATGATGGTCAGATTCTGTCTGTGTTTATACATGTTCATGGAGCGGTCTTGCTTTGTTTGATCTACCACAGTCCTAGTGCCCTGGCCTGTGCTCATGTTATGTGACTGTATGGTCAAGGCCCAGCTGTGAATTCCCCACCAGCTCTTGAATTTCACATACTGTCTTGTTCTTTTTCAAAGGATGTGCACTTTGCCCCCAAAGAGCCCAGCTGACCCCTTGAAGAGCTGTACTTTCCTTGCTGCTGGGCATGGAGCCCAGGGTCTCCTGCATGCTGGGCACATGCTCTTCCTGTGCTATAGCCCCAGCCCAGATGCACACATTTTTAAATTTGGGAAGCCCACTGCCAAATACTGTGCCCATAGATAGACTCTCTCTCTCCCTCAGGGTCAAATTCCCTTTGAGTCTTGTGAATCGTCCCCTAGCCTCCTCTCTGCCTGCCAGCTCACTTCTTTGCTCAGTGACCTCACTACCCTAGCATGGCCAGGAATGCAGCTCTGTCTCTCGTCTTTGGTTAGCACACTTCACTGTGGGTACTGAGTGCTTCGTTTCCATTCATGCGATTCACCCTGGAAGCCTTAAAGGACTGTGTCAAGGTGAGCTAGAGCTGTGAGATATGCACAAGAGAAGGTTAGGACAGAGATGACCACAGTCCTCTTCACTTCCCAGGGTGATTTGGCAGAAGTGGGAAGGAAAACCCACTGCCAACACCTGCCCCCAGTGAGGGACAAGTCTCTTAAGATCTCAACTCTGCCACTCTAGCTGTGTGATCTGGGTAGGTTGTTTAACCTCTCTGGGTGCAAGTGCTCATGTCTCTACCTTCCCACAGAGCCGTTCGACGTAGGGCCCAGCCCCTAGATCCTTATGGGCTGAGATCAGCCTCTTTTCCTTCTACTCTGCCGTTGTAGCACGCTGAGCATTATTTTTAATTCCTTGCCAGGTGATTAACTCATCAGTCTCCCTTTGTTCATGACCAGCTTTTGGAGGTTTATTTATTCTTCAGACTAGGTTATGTTTCCCTGCTTCTTCATGTGGCCTGTGTGTGTGTGTGTGTGTGTGTGTGTGTTCATCCAAGTAGCCATTTCTCCCAGTCTTTACACACCAGCTTTATGCAGAGAAAACCTACCAGTGACCTGGTTAATGACCGTGGGGACCTCACAAATCTTTCCTGGGGGCGCATCTACTCTGGGTGTAAGCATGTAATTTCTCAATTAGACAGGGTTCCCAGGTCCTTTTCAGAGCTTGCGGTCTCCCATTCCCTGCTGCCTATATGTAGTACTGCAGCTTCTCTGGAGCTGCAACGAAATACTGACTCTCTTCTTCCCAGTGAGCTCCGGGGATCCAAAACATGCCGATTTTTCACCAGTGCTCCGAGTCAGGTGAGACTAATCCATTCCTTGGGCGTACCCCCAAAGCTGGAATGTTAGATGTGCGTTCCACCCTCTCCTTTCTTCCACGGGCTGGCCCCGGTGGGTGGGTTGGTCCACTGCTTGCTTCTCATGTTGAGCGCTATCAGGGAAGGGCTTTCAGGAAAACACGCTAGAGCTATTCCCATCTACGTATATTTGTTATCTTTGACTTTGGCTTCCGTCTCAGCTCCTGAGAGCTTTGTGAGGCAGGTGTGTGTTGAAGACTCTGAATGTGGGTTGAAGGCTCTGGATCCTTGAGCTCACACACTGCAGAAAATGGGCTCAGTCGACGCCAGGGGTTCTGCTTAAGGGCCAGTGAGGTCTGACGCCTGGGATGTTTCCCCATGATGACCACTAGGGGGAGCCTAAGGCCTGGTTCTCAGCGGATTGCTGTATAAATGGTACCCAGAGAAATGATGGTCTAGGGTAATGAGTGCATTTCAGGCTTCTTAAATGAACTCTTATATGAGACCCTATGTTCCAGGGGCAATTATTTTAAGAATCTGGGGAGTGAAGAGGAAGAAGCACAGAGAGCAGATCTGTAATTGTGTACAGACTTCTGCTGAGGTACCTACACACACACACACACACACACACACACAGCATGGTCTTGGCACTGGGCTGAGGGAAGCAACAAACCAGAGTCAATAGAGGAGAGTGGAGTGCACTCTGTCTGGGGAAAGCAGAGACTCAATGTGAGTGTGCATACATCTCTGTGTTAATCTGTGTGGGCTTCTGTCTGTCCTGCAGAGCACACCCTGATTGCAAGGCCTGCACCTCCAGCCACTGATGCTTAACCCAAGGCTGTCTAACCACCATCTGTGTCCACATCCTGAAACACAGTGTCACCATCAAGTATCACTCAGGAATGTGGGTGAAAATCTATGCAATGCAGCATTAAGTGAACAACCAGGTGGAAAAAAATGATTAAGAAGTCATTTAAATATATGTGTGTGTGTTCAAAATATTGATTTTTTGGGGGGGTTCAGCAGTCTTATTTAACAATTTTTAAAAAAATTTTATTTAGAAAGAAAAAAAAAAACAACCAAGCAAAACAGAAAAAAGGCTAGCAACAATACAGAATTCCAAAGGAAAAAAAGAAAAGAACAACAACAACAAAAAAAACCACTAAGAAATCACTAGTTGATAAGTTACATACTGTCATCTTTGAAATAGTTGTTCAAGTTACAAAATTAAAACATACAAAGTAGACATTCAAACAGTGAGACTATTAACAGTTCTGCTCAACAATCTAACAAAAACAGTAGTATGGTCACACTTAAACATACATGCAGTTATATCCTTTAGAGCACTTTCTTTTGCTCTCTTTTTTACAGTAGCAATTATGCATTTGGGTTTTATTACTCCTACAGCTCTTATTACTTTTTAAAATATTGATTTCTATTAATGACAATTAACTTTGGTCTCAGAACTCAAAATTATTTTTGTTGTCAAAATAGTTTGCCTCTGAGTTTGTGCCTATAAATATATTTTTAAAAAGAAAAAAAAGTCCAGCAATTCTTTTCACATATGAGAGAGGACACACAGCCTGGCTCAGGAGGACAGGCTCTGGCTCTGGCTCTGCAGCGTCTGTGGCCCCAGCCGCTGCAGTTGGGAGGTTGCTTCCTGCCTGGCTGCACCCAAGGGGCAAGGGAGGGTGGGCAGGCCCTGAACTGGGGTTCTAATCCCCTTCCATAAAACAAAGGCAGTGTTTCTGGCTCCTTGCTCCTTCTGTTCTTCTCCCTCCGGTTCTCTCCCCAGCACGCCCTTCCCCATGTCTGCTGACCTCTCCCTAAATTGGGAGGTAAGCATTGATGGCTCCCTTTGGACCTCTCCTCAGACCTGACTGTGGCACCAAAGCATGAACTTCTACTAAGCACAAAACTCTAAGCATCAGCTGATTTCCAGTTGAGCAGAAGTCATTAGGGTCACCCTGTAGTGAACTTCCCTCTTTTTCACTCCTAAACTCCAAATCTGGTGTATAACCAGACATTGCTCTGAATCAAAATGCACCCTTGGGGGCTGCTTAAACTGTCAAAGATTCTCCTAACACAAGCATACATGAACGTAGTCAAAGACAAGGGCACTACAGTTGGGTGCCAACAGCCGACCATAACAAATCTACACCTACATGCATTGATGGGCATATGCACACAGCACAGCTCATCCACGTGTAAAGGCAGAGCGGTGGCTAAGTAGTGCATCCAATTAACCAATTCTGGAGACGTTTGTTGAGCATTTCCTAAAGGCCAACTTTGGCCTGCAGGCGTTTAGCATGCAGAGATGGGTAAGTCACTCACAAAATCCTCCGACAGGAACCAGCTGCTCTGCACAGAGAATATGGGCATTGGGAGGGACAGAAGAACAGGATTTGGGAGGTAAATTCAAAATATCTTGCAAACCTCTGAACACATCTATACAGTGTTTCATATTTTCCAGAAGAGTCACAGGTAGACAGAGGAGCCACCTTCTTGCACTACTTCGCAATTTACTTGACTTGAGAGACACTATGAGGAAGCCCATGAAAGCCCGTCCTGGGTTTCCTGAGCTGCCTGATTTCACATCCCTGTTACTATGACTCAGGTTCTCTGCAAGCCCTAGGGCAGCGGTCCTGGCTTTTGATGAGTCAGGACTCCTGGTGGACATGACTGATGTGACTACCACCACCCCATTCTCAAGTTTGGAGCAGAGGCTTTGCAGAGGAAGTTGTTGAGGACACTACATGGTTCCACCCTGGCCCCTGGCATGGAGCCTCTTGTGCTTGCCTTTCTTAGGCAGCTGTTAGGTTTCAGGGGCAGCAGGTTAAAAATCACCCATCAGCTAATGCATGAGGCCATAATGCTTAATACTGTAAAACTTGATTTTCATTTCAAATGTTTTTTTCAAAACATCTCTGGAAACTGAAACTAGAAATAAAACATCTTTGAATGCTAGAGTTAGGAGGGCTCTGAGAACATTCCAGTCTAGTCTCCCAGCTGAGTTGTGAGGTTCGTGAGGTTGATCTTCATGGAGACCCTTGCAGAAGTGGCCCAGACACTGAAAGGGAACATGGCACTCTGGGGAATGGCACTGCCTCAGTGGAGGGAGATGGGGAGGAAGCCTGTGCCACCTAGTTGGTCTTTGTGAGAACCTGTGGCTCACACACCGGCCTGTGCTCACCCTCCAGGGGGAGGCTGTAGCCTCTGTGAAACCAGGGACCCGGAACTGTTCGGCTGAAGCCAGAATCTGGAACAGGAAGTGCTCAGAATCTTCCCTGCTGTTTCCATGGTGCCCACAACAACTCTAGGAAACCAAAGGCAAGAGCCCCACCAAAGCACCTTGGACCATAAGGAAAAAAAGGTGAGCCCCAGATGTCATGAGAGCTTTCAGGATTCAGGCTCAGAAAGTGACCAGCCGCCAGCTCTCCTATAATTCAGAGACCAGCGCGTTGACCAGTCCATTTCCACACTTCTGCTGTGAACTCTCTCACGGTGGGCAATAGAGCTTCAGAACTCCAAGCAGGACTGGTTCTTTTCATCTGCTATCAAGCGCAAGAGGGGCATCTAGTGACAAACACTGCTTGGACTTGCCGCCTTCAGGTTGGCTGGCAGAGAGGAGACTCGGGACTCCTGGTAGGAGGGCAGGGAGGTCTGAGAGCTGAGGGACCATCACACGCAGCTCCTGTCCACTCAGAGAGACTTAGGAACTGACTTGCAATAGTCACTCGTCTGCTGGAGTGAAGAAAGAACAAATACATTTCCAGGCTACTGAGATACTCTGGATTTCAAGATCAGCAATTAAAACTCTTAGGTATCAAGTCAAAGGAAGTAGGAAATGGAGTAGCTCAGGATGAACCCAGCTTCCCCCCTCTACTGAGATGAATCCCACAGGCACGGGGAAGTCCTGGCTGGGGCTGGGCACACTTTGGTCTGTGCTTACCAGGTCTGCCTTAGCGCTGAGCACTTTTCCTTCTCAGATTCCTCAGCCACGTCGAGGTCTTGAGTTTGTATCCAAAGCAATAGGAAGCTGGGGAAGCATTTTAAACTGGGGAGCTGAGGCCATTCTGACTCCTAAGTGGAAAAGTGGTCAGAGAAGCAGCTGTGTATTCCTTGGGGGTGGGAGAAGCCTCCTTATGCAGGGTGGAAATCCAGCCACGAAAGAAATAAGGGTGGAGCACAGAGGTTCGTGCACGCTAAGCAGGGGCTCTGCTGCTGAGCCCCACCCCCACCCAGGCCGATTTGACATGCAACTTTTAAAATTAGAGATGGCCACAGTAAGTAGACATTCAACATTTCCATACCCAATGAAGTAATTTGTATAATAAAAACAGTGTGAAGAAATGCTATGCTGGGGAGAATTTCATAGCACACATGGCAGACAAAAGCTCAGTGTTTCTAGAACTGTATATAAAAAGCTCCTGAGAACCACTGAGGAAACTATAGCTGCCTAGTGGAAGACAGGAAAAGGTCATGAAGAGGCATCTTGCAGAAAAAAGAAATTAAAAGTCAAAAAAAATTTAAAAATGCTCAACCTCACTGGTGGCCATGGAGGTTCAATTAAAACAACAATCTGAAACCACCTATCATTAACCAGATTGGCAAAAATACACAAAATGGTAGTGCCTACTACATGAGATTATCTGAGAAAAGCACCTAAAAATTGCTGCTGGGGGCTGACAGTATAGCTCAGTGGCATAGCACCTGCCCGGCAAGCGTGAGGTCCTAAGTCCGTTATAAAAAAAAATTGCTGCTGGGTTGGGAACGCAGCTCAGTGGTAACGTTTGCTTAGCATATTCAAGGACCTGGGTTTGAACCTCAACAGTGGAAAAAACAATCAGTGCAAACTGCTCCCAGTCTTGGGAAAGTGAGGTAGAATTATATATTTTACCTAGATATTTATATTTCAGACATAATTCCATTTTGAAGAATGAAAATAGTAACATAAAGTCACACAGAGAGGAAGAGGTAATACAGGTATAGGTAACACACTCACACATACACAATATTCAAACTGCCTTAATAATGTGTGTGTGCGTGGATTGCTTCTTGTCGGTAAAACACAAGGAATAATCCAAATGACTACAGAAAGTCTAATAAATAGTGATGCTTTCATAATAAGAAATATTATGTAAGTGTTTTCAGTTTGTTCTTTACCTACCTCTGCGTTGGTTCACTTGTAATGGGTCGATATAAATTCCTTTTGTAGTTTAAAAAATCTAGTTACTTTAAAAAGAGAAGAAACTCCTATTTGCCCAGGCATAATTAAAATTCTGTAAGGCAGGGGTCATGTCCATTTGCTCACTACCTTAGCTCACTACCCTCCTATTCCCAGGAGCAAGAGCTGGGGGCAGTTGAGATTTTGATCAAGTCCCATGCACTTGTTTACCTGCTCATCGACTTCCTCTTGTCCTCCTCCTCTAGGGACCCACCCAGCCCCCATTGCACAAAGTCTTTTTGGGAGAGTTAGTCAGATGTCTGCTAAGCGAGGCCAGAGGGGTTCACTTGTTAAAAGTTTGGCTTGTGCAAATCATACAAAGATTGAATGTCGGGGAGCTGTTTCTTCTTAGTGGTAGTGTATGGCACAGCTGGTGCTTGCAGTAGATCTCAGAAGTGACCTCCTGCCCTTCCCCAAAGAGAGTTCTCCAGCTCTTCCTGAGGTTCTGTGATCATCCTCTTCCTATCAGCATCTTCCAATCAATCCCAGCTTACCCCATGAATATAATACTATTACTAGACTCATAGTATTGGCATAGTATTGGCATACTATTACTTAGATTTCTATCCATTGCTTGCAATCCAATTGCCCTAGATTTGTTCATAACAGGTAGAAAGTCCTGTTGATTCTGTTTCTAGGCCTTGGAGGCCACAAGTCCACTGAGTCTAGAATGATCCTGGTCTGCAGCTGTTGTTTGAACCTAATTAAAAATGTAGATTTTAGGCCAATCTCCTCCATAGTATCGTAAAGAAACTTTTCAGATATTTATTGAAAATTTCATCATCTCTCACTCTTTTGTCTTACAGGTTGTCATCTTTTTCCTACTGTGTTATCTCCACTATTCATGAAAATGCTGAAGATGGTGAGTTGTCAGGTTTTCAGGAAGCAGGCAGTGGAGAGGATGAGCTTTGGGTGGCAGTGGCATGGCTTAATTTCCACAGGGGACTGGAACTTGCACCGCTGAGGACTTCAAGCTTCATTAGCTGACTCTGCTGGAAGGAGCAGAAACCTCTAGAGTTACCTGCATCCACTGCCTCGTTCTCCAGCAGAACTACATCTAGACTCATTCCAGTTTTCAGTCACACATTCTATTTTAGGCAATTCCCTATGGAATTTCCCCACACTTTATTTTATTATATCCTTTTAACAACTGTGAAAGCAAAATGCTGCCATCACCACCACCAACATCAACATCACTGTCACCATCAAAATCACCATCACCACAGGCATCACTATCATCGCCATAATCTTTACCATAATTCCTATTTTACACGAGGGCTGAGAGACTCAGGTTAAACGACTTTGCCCACAGTTTCACAAGTGGTTAAATTACAATAACAAGGTTTGAACTTGATCCTCTCTTCCATAGTTGCCCTCCCACTCTCTTGGTGCCTGAATGACTTAAAATTGATTGCTTACATTCTTGTGGATCTCTTGTGGTGGTTTTTTTTGCTGGATTTCTTGGAGCTATCAGTATAAGATTTATATCCATGTTGGGTACTGTCTTGCCTCCTTAACAAAGTTGCTGAAATTCTTTTGAGGCCTCAAGAAAATGTCCAAGTAAAATTCTCTTCCCAGGGACACAGTAGTTCCCCTCTGGTGTATATAACAAAAGGATCTGGAAGTTCAAGAAGTTGCAGATACATGACTATTCATAGTAGCACTATTCACAATAACGGGGAGGTAGACACAACCCAAGTGTATCAACTGATGAAGACATAGAATATGGTATGTCTACACAAAGCAAGTTATTCTGCTTTTCAAAGAAACGAAATACTGTTACAAAGAGGAACCCAGGAAGCATTACACTAAGTGAAAGAAGCCAGGCACGAGACCACATATTGTGTAACTGGGCTTATATATCATATCCAGAGCAAATCTGTAGTCAGGAGACAGATTCGTGGTTTCCAAGAGCTGGGGAGAGGAGAATGGGGCACAGTAGCTTAATGGACACAGGGTTTCTGTTTGGGATAATGAAAATGTTCTGGAACTAGATGGTGGTGATGGTTGCATAACATTATAAGTAAACTAACCACCGCTACTAACTAGTACACTATGATAGGAATAAATTGGTGAGCTGTATATTTTGTGTATCTTACCAAAAAAGTCCCTACTCAAGATCTCTGCAGTGTAGAATCTCTGGATGACATGAGAAGTTTTTAAAGAGCAGTACTTGAGGAATAATATGACTTGTGGACTCTTTGGAACTACCTGCAAAAAAGCAATTTCTCTCCTGAAACTTTTTCCTCTGTTCCTTTCTGTCCTAGATTCTAAATTCTAAATTACCTCGAATCTTGACATTCCTAGTGTACAGAACATGGTATCCTTATCTGGAGAAGAGGCTTATGAGAAATGTTAGCCATATTTAAAAATTAACCAGCAATTTAAAGTTGCCTTGATTTCCTTTCTGCTGTGCAATTTGAAGATCTGATATCTATGTGAAGTAAAAAGATTTTTCTCTTCCTTTGAAAACCAAACAGCACAAGACTCGACTGGAGCGCCGGATTGCTGGTTCAACCAACCGGTGGCGTTTCCCCAAAGAGCCTTTCTCTGGGGATCTGCTGGCTCTTTCCCAGATGTGCAAGGCTTTGAGCATAGACCTTGATGGTGCTCTGAAACATCCAGACAGGTAAGGAGACTCCAAAGCCTATGATAGGGAACAGCCCATCAAGGTGAACCGTATTTCTGGGAGGAACGGAGAGAGGGAGGACAGGGTCCGATGGTTGGGCCACTCCAGTTTAGTGGAGGGACTGTCACTCACAAGTCTGCCAGAAACCCTCCCTCTGAGACCAACCTTAGGCATAGGTGGGGTCAAAAAGAGAACACTTCTTCTGAGAATGTCTGTGGGTACTCACTAGAGCAGAGAGAATCTAACAATTTTTTTTCCTGGTTTTTCTTTTGCATTAGGTACTTGAGACCCTCACGGGTTTCTAAATTTACCATCCAGAGACCAAATGATTTCTTGACAAAACTTAGTGGATAAGTGTTTGGGCATCTCTTACAAATGCCCATTTCTACCAAATCAAAGGATCCTCCTCAATCCTGTAGTATCCTTCACAGAGAGCTAGACCATCACTTTTTCACATTATTTCTTTCTTACCTGTCCTGGGGGACACAGAGCTGGATCCTCTTGCAGAAGGAATTCATTTCTCTGCCACCATGTTGCTGGCCTCTTGGCTGGTAGTATCGGTCCCACGAGCTCATGGTCAAGTCTACGTGGGTATGGGTTGCACCCTGGGACAGCATCTGGCATGGAAGAGCTGCACGCTCTATGTCTGCTGAGTGAGTGGCCATCTCATCCCTCCCAGACCTGCTGCCTGCCATGCTCCACTGTCCACTTCCTTAGCATCAGGCCAAGTGAGGAAGCTGGAACCGGAACTGGTCCTTGAGAGCAGAGGCAAAGTGATCCAGAAAACTGAGGTGAGGGGCTGAGGACAGTGGTAGGTGGTACTGGACATGAGGACCATTAAAAGCAGTCTGCCAGGTGGGGTTAGAATCCCTGCTTGTCTTTCCACTTGCTAGTTCTGTGACCTTTGCACAGTCGTTAAATCTTTGAATCTCAGTTTTCTCAACTATGAAATAATTCAATAGCACCGCCCTTGAAGAGTTGTCTTGTTCATTGAAAATGCTCAGCATTGTTTTTTTACAAACAGTAAATGTTCAATGAAAAAGCCATCATCTTTGCAGCTTGAGCTGCAGTTTTAGTCAATGATCCTAATTTTACTTCAGGAGGTATCAGCCCAGTCCTCTGCCAGCCAAAGCCCCACACTTTTCGTACCTTCCCCTAATCAAAGTACCTTGCCTGCAGCACAACAGATACCAGGGAACTGGTCTGGACATTAGAAGAAGCTTTACAAATCCGCCTCTCTTATTTGTGATGCTGCAGACGAAGGCAGCAGACATCATAACGGCCTAGCCCTGCTGCTTACTCTGTATCTGGCAGAGCTATTAGCATCAGTAGCACTGAACAGTTCACCTCTACCCCCCATCCCCCTTCCCTTCCTCCTGTGACAGTGGGCTATCTTTGGCATGTGCTGATTGTGGAGGCGACAGAGGCGCGAGGGTAAAGCCCAGGGGCACAGGGTTTTCTGAACCTTCTGCCACATCATGTCCACCAACATGCCATTTAGCCAAGGCAAGTCACATGGCCAGTCCCAAGGAAAGGGATGGAAAATATTCTCCAGATCTCTTTTGAGAGACTAAGATAAAAGGTGTGGACACAGGGGCTGGGAGTGAAGAATTTGGGCTAATGGTGCAATGTGCCACAGTGAGGGAGAGAAGGTGTTTAATAAAGATTGTAACTCTTTGTCTTCACTATAGGAATTTATTCTATGTGCTTGTATTCTTGGAGAATACAGTAAAGATTTCATTTTTTTTTTGTATTTATTTATTACATTCAAAAGTAAGTTATTTAACTCAGGAAATACAATAAAGGACTATCACTGCTAATTCTTTGTGCCTTCAAACATCTGGCAACTGTCAGCTCCAAGTTCAGTGGTGGTCTGGAATTGTACCATGCAACATACACAAATTCGCCCAGAGCACCTATAGCTCTTTGCCTACTTCCATCTGCAAGCCTTGTTCTTGTCACTGATGCTGTAATTATTGCTTCTCCCACTTGGGGGCGCTGTCTGCTTGGGCAGGAGTTAGACCAATCTATGATTTACTAGTTATTGAAGGCTCTTTCACCGTGGAAAAGTCTGTTATCATGGCTTATGCAGATCAATGCCCTGGTTGTTGCCCATCTGGCCACCACGTCTTATGTCTGTGGGCCTCCATGCTAGAGCAAGCTCTTAGGCTATTCACTGAGACACACAACACAGGCATCTGCAGGTTGTGACCCTCCTAGTGCTGCTCTCCTTCAGTGAGGAAAATCTGACTTCTTTTCAAACAATCTTATCTTTTGCTGCCTTAGTTTCTTTAGCTACTCGTTGGGCATGCTGTTTTATTGGGGCTACCATGAGAATTAGATGACATAATTGTAGAAGAAGCTCAGAACATTGTCAGGTTCAAATAAACATGTGTCAAATACTCTCCGGGGTTGTCTGGCATATATGAATGCACGATGTCACCTGAACCCAAAGATCTGGCATAAGAGGCACACTGTTCGGCAGTGGTTAAAGGGAGGACAACTGCCACTAATGCTCTGGGTTGCAATGCTGGGATACAGCTTGGAGCCCCTCCTGCTCCCCAGCTATTGACCCTGACTGAGGTTTTCCTCTCATCCTGCCTGCAATGTCAAGTCCATTCTGGAGATGGGATGTGGTCATGCAGAGAGGTGAAGATGTTCCAATCGGATCCCTAGATTTTTACCAAAGAGGAGTTCCAGGAGAGCTGCACTGAGCATCAGACCTACTGAGCAAACGAGAGCAAACATTGCTCAAATGTACAGTAGATGCAAAGCATCACAGACATTCACCCTTCTACTCTACCCAGCCATCTCTCATTATGGAGGAAAGGCTGAGATCAGAAGGCTGGCCCTTGGTCACGTGACAGAACACAGAAGAAGTGGGGTCTAGTTCCAGGTGTGTGTGATTCTTCCATTAATCAGATTAGAGCTTCATGTGTTCAAAGTATCAAGCCAAAAGGCCTGTATGTTGCTTGCTAGAGGAGTCCCCTACATATATGAGGAACTTGTAGAATTCCTCATTTTCCTTTTTCCTTTCTCAGTCTTGGCCATAGCTTGGGAGAAGGAGCTCCAAGCTGAAAAACACATTCTCAATATCCTCACTTGCCACACCGTCACAGGCCATTTAGTCTCTAAAGAACAGAGATGCTGTTTATCCCATTCATTTTTCCAGTGCCCTGAAACAATTCACAGTGCTCAGTCCACAGAGCCTGCGCAGTCAACAGCAAATCTTGACAAGCAGCCATCACATGCAGGAGGCAGTATGGCCACTTCCGTTGTCTGGCATGTCAGGTTCAGTTGGTGACAGACGTCTGTGAGGTGGTTGAGCTCACGCACATTGCCCCATATTTTCCAAGGCTCATTGCCCCATTGAGATCATGATCTGAACTCTTGACCCTGCCTAGCTCTTCCCAGACGTGTCACCCAAGTCACCAGAGGAGGTGAGGAGGACGAGAGGGGTGCTGGGCTCAATGTTAAGTAAATAGTTCACTCCCGGCACCTTCCTGAGGCTGAGTCACTTCCAGCCAGCTCTGACCCTAGAAAGGGCAGCACATAGCCAATATTATTCCAGACACAGGCTCCCACCCCCGCCACCTCCATGCATCTGGCCAGTGAAGGCTTCTGGGATCAATGAACAACAGCATGTCCAAGTGGACACTGAACTGCATAGAGCAGATGTGGTCATCAAGTGTCCCTTGGCTGCTTGGCTTTCCTGGGGGTGACCATCTTCAAAATGTCAATAGATGACTCCAATTTGGTTTCATTTACTTCCTCAACATGTTGAGTGCGTACTGTTTGTGGAAAAGCATGCATGTTGTCATTCATTCTTTCAGGAAATCTTTACTAAGCACTTGGACAGTGGGGCTGCAGTGGTAAACAACACCCTGTCCATCATGGAGAGGACATGCGAATAAATGGGAGTTTCAACAGGGATAATGGGGGGTGGGCAGCCTTCCCAGAAAAAGCAAATCGAAACTTATCCTGAAGAGGGAGTAGGAGCCAGCCAACAAAAAGGGCAGTGGAAGGGCCATAAATCTCTCTAGCACAGGGAGCAAATTGAGGACATAGAAAAGTGCTGGAACTGGGAGCAAGAAGACTGAGGATACAGAGTTAGGCAGGGCTTGTTAGATGTGTCCAGATGTTTGGGATTCCCCCAGGAATACTGGGGAGATGGTGGAGAATTCTCTGCAAGGAGAGAAGCAAAACCAGATCTGAGTTCTATGTGAGGGGCCAGAGAGACCAGTTGTCTTGGTTACCTTGCTCTCCTTGCTGAGATGAAATAGCAAACACCCAAATTAAAGGATGGAAGGCTAATTTAGCTCTCAATTTATAGAAGTTTCAGTCCATAATCAGCTGGTAGCCAAGGCAGGATGGCATGGCAGAAGGACAACAGTTCATGATGGTGGAAGACAGCACAAGGGAGAAGCAAATCTCTTTCCCGCCCTTATCTTGTATGCAGGCTACCACCCTAGGGTGGGTGTAGCACTCATGCCCCCAGTCCCAGCACTAGACAATGAACCAATCACAGACTTTAGATTCAGCTGCCTCTGAAAAGCCTGCCCACCTTGACAGCATGAGGCTTCGGGGGCACATCCAGACACAAACCATAACACCAGTGATGACCAGGGAAAGAGGATGACAGTTTAGACAAAGGAATAAACACACGGACAACTTCATGCACAAGTCTGAGAATATTTCATCAGATGGTAGGGTGTGGTCATATGTGACAGTGTTCAGTAGGCTGGCTTGGGAACCTCAGGGCTGGTGGAGTTGTTTCCTGAAACAGGGACCTGGGTAGAGAAACAGCAACCTGAGGTAGTGTTCAAAGAGTGATTTTCAGACACGTTGAGATGAAGGATTGTATGACTACTAAATAAAATTGTTGGTGAGTTATTGTCTCAGAAATGGAGACCAGTAGAGTCAGCAGCCAGAAAAGCTACAGCCTGAAACCTCTCCTGCCCTCCCTCTACCACCCTCCACCCTCCCCAGGGTCTCTTTCTCCCTTCCTCCTCCTCCTCCTCCACTTCCCCTTCCTTCTCCACCTGCCCACAGAGGCCTCTCTTGCCTTCCCGCCCACCCCTACTGTTCTACCCCCAACCTGCTCCTTCCCCTTCCTGCCCATTCCCCTTTTCCCCTCAGTTGCCTCCTTTTGGCTTTGACTCCCACCAGTGACCAAAGACTTGACCACTCAGAAAGTCCATACTCAACATGGACACCAGTATGATTGAAGGTGGATTAAATGTCACTCTCACCATCTGGCTACTTATGCATGGAAAGGAAGTTGGCAGTATCATTGGAAAGAAAGGAGAGTCAGTTAAGAAGATGTGCAAGGAGAGTAGTGCGGACGTCACCATCTCAGAAGGGCACTGTCCTGAGTAAATTATCACTTTGGCTGGACCCACTAATGCCCTTTAAAAGCCTTTGCTATGATCACTGACAAACTGGCAGAGGACACCAGTAGCTCTATGACCAAGCGCACAGGTACCAGTAGACTCCCGGTCACTCTGAGGCTGGTGGTTCCTGCTAGTCAGTGTGGCTCTCTCACTGGGAAAGGTGGCTGCAAGATCAAGGAAACACGAGAGAGTACAGGAGCTCAGGGCCAACCTCTGAGGGAGATGTGCTCCCCAACTCAACTGAGCGGGCCATCACTATTGCTGGCATCCTGCAGTCCATTCTTGAGCTTGTCAAACAGATCTGCGTGGTCATGTTGGAGCCCCCACCCAAGTGCATGACCATCCCTTACCGGTCCAAGCCATCAAGTTCTCCAGTCATTTTTCCAGGTGTCAGGCCTATACCATTCAAGGACAGTATGCCATTCCACAGCCAGATTTGACCAAGTTGCACCAGTTGGCAATGCCACAGCCTCGTTTTCCCATGATGCATGGCAACACCAGATTCAGTGGCACTGAATCCAGCTCCCCAGAGGTGAAAGGCTATTGGGCAGGTTTGAATGCGTCTGCTCAGATAACTTCTTGTGAACTCATCATTCCACATGATTTGACTGGCTGCATAATTGGCCAGCAAGGCACCAAATCAGATCTGTCAGATGTCTGGGGCGCAGGTCAAAATTGCAAACCCAGTGGAAGGATCTACTGATAGGCAGGTTACCATCAGTGGATCTGCTGCCAGCATTAGCCTGGCTCAGTATCTAATCAATACGAGGCTTTCCTCAGAGACAGGTGGCAGGGGAGCAGCTAGAACAATGCAGATTCATCCATAAGCCTTTCTGTTTTTCCCCACCACCCATGATCCATCTGTGTAGTTTCTAAACAGTCAGCAATTCCAGGTTTTAAATAGTTTGTAACTTTTCAGTTTCTACATACTTTATCATCCACTCATGATTTTTTAATTAAAGTATTTTAATTCCTTTTTTAAAAAAAAGAAATGGGCAGAACACTCTCTTCTTTTTCCCAGCAGGTATTTATGGAGGTATTTGTGGTATTTATGGAGTGCCTACCTTAGGTCATGGCTTTTGACCACTTTCCCAAAGGGAAGTGTCCTTCAGGCAGTATAGGGGTGCCTTGAATACCTCCTTTGATAAGGCCTGCCCACAAACTGGAAACAGGAATCGTGCTTGGGGTCAGTTGTAAGACAGCCTACGATTAGTCAAACCCACAAACAACCTGTGGGAACTCTCGAAGGGCAAGATGTGAGAAGCTGCTTAATGGAGATGTAGGGACACACACATTAGAATGCTGTGTGTCTCAGGTGGGGAAAGGTCGATATTAACTCCTGGGTTTTCTTGTTTGCATTTTTCTTAAGGGTATGCATTTCAAAAATTCAGAAACTTTTCTCTGAGAATTTCAACAACCAGGCCATCCAGAGTTCGGAGCCAGGTGAGTTTTTGTCATTAGTGGATTAAACCAGAATGTGTCTGACCTCACGGGCCCTTGTAGTGTTTATGGAAGGAAACAAACCCACTGACCACATCACTAGCCTGTGAGTTGTAACTTTTCCACTGCACAGTGGCTAACATAGAATAGGTGTTCTGTAAATATTTGTCAAATATGTGACAAGTGAAACCAAGCTCAGTGAACTTTTTATAAGACAATGGCCCTCGTAAAGACAAACATACTCGTATTGGAAAACAAGGGCTATTCTTTGTCCATTTGAGCTTTAACCAGTCATGACTTGTATATTCTTGTCTGCACCTGTCCTAGAGGACTTTTCTGAATCAGAGTTGGGTCACTTAGCTAGAAAAAGTTCACTGAGCCTCCTGAAGAGCTGGGACAGGTCCTCCCTTCCTTTCCTTTCCCTTCCCTTCCTTCCATATTTCCTTCTCTTTCCTTCCTCTTTTTTAAAATCTTTCTTTCAGTTCTTCCCTCTTTTCTCTTTTCTTTCAATTCTTTCTTCATTTTCTTTTCTTTGCCTCTTCTTCCTCCTCCTCTTTCTTCTGTTCCTCCTCTTCCTCCTCCTCCTCCTCCTCCTCCTCCTCCTCCTCCTCATCTTTCTTTTTTTGATGGTGGTGCTGGGCATTGAACTCAGGGCCTTGTGCATGTCAGGCACATGCTCTACCGCTGAACCAAACCTTTATCCAAGTATCAGTTCCTTAAAGGAGCGCTTTTGGGGATAAACCCACCCATAGTGGGTGCCTGAGATCAGAAATAGCCTAATATATTTCTTCTCACTTGTTAGCTCTGACTGACCCAGAGAAATGGTCTGAGGTCATCTCCTGGCTGGAAAAGGGGTTCTGGAACTGATTTGGGATATATACCATGTATTGGCCATGCTGAAAGTGGAACTTGATATCCAGTGAGGGACTGTACTTGACCCACAGTTCTGCTTCTGCTTAAAATCACCCTACTCAGGGGATTATTTTTCTAACCCAGTATAACCAGACCACCTAGGTGATCCAAGGTCTAAGGTATGAACCGAGTTTCTGTACCCTGGCATCGAACAATATCATACAGTTGCTGAATAACAGTAGTAGTAACAGGAAGAAGAAAAAGACACCTAAGGTCACACAGCCAAACTAATGGCAAAGCTAAGAAATAACTAGGCGGGGCTGATGACCATCTCGGTCCTATTCTGCATTGACATTTAGGGTTCAGGGAGACCACCCTTCATGGCACTCCCTCCCTCCAGCTCTGTCCTGACAGAGTGGCAGAGCCCTCTTGCTCACACCTCTCATGGTTCCCCTGGCCTGGTATGGTGGTCTTCTCCCTGCCCTCCTATCAAAATCTATCTATCCTTTTGTTGATCACCTAGGCTATCCTCAGGTTAGACTCCCTCACTGGTCTACAATTTGCAAAGGACATTTTCCACATTGTCATCTTATTTCACACTTTCTGATGAAATAATGGGCTTTCTGGAGGTCCCCTCTCCCAGGAGGAAAGTGAGGCTCAGGAGATCCCTGCCCTCTCTGGTGGCCCTTTTACTGTGTTGCACTTTGTTGTCCCCTTTCAGATGGGCAATGCTTTGGTACTAATAGCTCAAAAGCCCTCAACAGGGAACCCAGAGTTGTTCTGATCCCCATTTGACAATGTCTTGAGACATTCTTAGTTGTCATAGCTAAGGAAGGGCGTGCCACTGGGTCTTCCAACTTTGTCAACAGCTTTTTGGGATACTTGTCACTTCCTTGGTAGGACTGCTTAGTGTCCCCCTCAAATCCATGAGCTCCTTGCCCACACTCCACTGACACCTAGGAAAGTACTTGCTCACCTCATCTGCTTAATGCCTGCACATGGCTGGAGGCATATATGTGAGCGGAAGTTAAGGTGTCTCTGTGTAGGGGTGTTACCAAGTCATTGCTCAGCATCATTTTCTCTCCTCAGATGTGATTCTTGAATGCCTAGACTTCAAATGGGAACTCCATCAGCCCCAGCTTTTTCAGTCTGAGACCTTGGCCAGACTTTATCTGGCAGCCCTGATACAGAGCACGAATCGCTCCCTGGGAGAAATGAACAAGGCTCTGCAAGGTAATTTCCCACTGGACCCCGGGGCTGGAGCCCCACGTACCCTCGGCTGATGAAACCTCAGAGTGGCTATGGTCACTCCTGGCGGTCAGAAAGCAAGGCCACATGCTGTGAGAGCACCATGGATTTTGTCTGTGTTTCCTCCATTATAAGTGGATCTTACCCTGTGGCTTGGACGCTTAGAGGAGGAAACAGATGAGGTGCTCTGGGATGATTCCTGGCAGCCGGTGAGCACTCTGTGTGAGCTGAGTATCATCCTCAGAGGAACCAAGTCTTATCTGGCCAGACACAATGCAGATTCTATTTACATCTTGAAGAAGAGAACATGGGCTATGTTGAGTCTTTTGAAGACCTTTCCGGAAGGAAGGCATAGTTCCGGAATCTGTGACTTGTTTTCTCTAAACATGCTGGTTAGACATGTATGCATCTTCCCTTTCTTCCCTTATTTCTTAACTTCAAGAATTTGTCATTTTCTTTTAAAAATGCCTCCTTCTTAAACACTAACCCTCCTATGTCTCTTACTGTTCTCTATGCCTTTTCTGTCTACACTGTGACCTTCTTCTCTAGGGAGCAGGTTAACACTACCTCAGGCTGACTCACAGCAAGGTGCTGTGGAAAATCCATGGCTCCCAAAGCCCACCCTGCTGGGCTTGGGACTGCATTCCCAGCATGTGGCAACAAGGCCTTGTTTTTCTGGAGCCAGGCAGGGAGCCAGCGCTCCCACTCCCCTTGCTCATCCTCTCTCAGCCTGGTGCGTGTACCCACAGCCTGCTGGAGTCTGCATGACTATGAAGCTGCTGACCCAACTTTTCTTGGCAGAGCTGCCAGGAAGAACTGGCTTTCCCGCAGAACGGCAACAACCTGGCTCTCGCTGGTGGTCTTCTTTGCCCTTCCTTGGCGTTTGTCCCGGTGCCCTTAAAAGCAGGCCTGGACTTTTCCATCTCTCCTGTGCTCAGGTTAGAGCGCTCACCAGGCCATCAGTGAAAGGCTTTTGTAACCTAGACAATGAGTACATTAGAAAGCAAGAGAGTCTGGGAGGAGAAACAGACATTGTTAATGTTACCTCTTTTAACAGGTCTAGCATGGTATCACTAAAAAGAAAAGATTTGATCCAAAGCCTAAGTGTTCATGACTGGCCCTGGCTGGAAATACCAGTGAAGAGGCAGCAACGAGACCTGCGTGCCCTTGACTGTCACAGTTTTCCAGGGTCTCCGCCAAGCACCACAAACTCATCAGGCCCTGGGACTTGTGTCTCCAGGATTTTCTATGCAGAGTTATAGCACTTCGTGTGCCTTTAACAGCAGAGGGTATCTTCCAATTGTTGCTTTCGTGTTTTTAAGGACCTCTGTGTGCTGCCCCAGAGCTGGCAGCAGAGGTGGTTTCTGGCCAAGTGCTGCAGAGCTGGGCCTTTCACAGGTTCCCACCACTGCGTGATCTCTTTCCACCAAAGGCTGAGGTGCTGCGCCACCTGACAGGACGTGTTCGTTCTCTAGGATGGAGTCCAGAAGGAACGGCCTTCTTATTATTAAACACGAACCAACTGTCTTGGTTTCGGAAGACCTCAGGAACATATGATCAAATGATTTCCTACCTGAGTTGGGGGTTTTTACTTCACTTAGGGGGCAGATTGAACGTCTGCCTTCCACTTACTCTGGTCTGGTTAATACTTCTTCTTCCTTCTGTACACAAACGTTGCATGCTTAGTTTATGCTGGTTTAGGTCATTGCCACCTGTACACACAGACAAGCAAATCCAAAATGATGATAAAACACAGTAAGTAGCATTAGTTATAGTAATACTAGCCACCACTTCCCGTGGTCCAGTGTCTTGGGCACTCATATGTATTATCTCATTTACTTCCTCTGGTGGGGGTGAATCACTGGCAGGACTGTGCAGATGGGAGGTAGGCAGTAATGCTCACCAGGAAAATGATCCAGAGCTTGGAACAAGAACTGGCACTTACTAGGCGCTTAATAATCTTTGCTGAACAGGGCCAAGTGCCAGAGGATAGTAAAGGTTATGCTGAGGAGGAGGGGTCTTTAGTGTCCCTTTCTTCTGCAGTGTGACATATATCTTGGTTCCCTACTTGTATCATTTTTCATTACCTGGAAACTTAAGCTCACTGGTGATGGAATCTATTTATTTCATTAGTTCAGCCAATAGTAACTTAACCCCAGTGTGGCAGATCCAGAGGAGGGGCCACTGTAAACCATTCATGTGCCTGCTCCAGAGGCGCTGGTGCAGTGGCAGACTGTGATAAGACTGGTTTATGCAGAAAAGAAATCAGTTAGCAGGGGTAATGGTTTTGCCCTACCTATGGGGTCAGGGAAGGTCTCTCTGAGAAAGGGATACATGACTAGGCCCCTGATGAAGGAAGAGGCAGAGAGCAAGACACACACCGTTCTGAGGTATGAGCCTAGAAGACACAGATTTGGGATACAGTGAGCAGAGCAGTGGGAAAGGCAGACCTTTATGGCCTTGGAGCTATGGATAGCAGTTTGGCTTGTGGGTTTGGGATGCTACCAGAGGCTTGAGAGACACATTTTAGAACAACTTCAAGAGCATGGGGTTGGCTAGTGACAGCTTGGGCTGGCCCACCCCATCCCCCTGGAAGTAGCTGAAGATAGAGTCCCCAGTTTGGAGATCTGTGGGGCCAAATGCCAAGAACCAATGGGTGGACACTTCATTCATCCTTCCCACATTCACGCCACATTTATCCTTTAGCAGACGCTCTCTGTGCCTCACTTGGTACTTGCCCTGCCCTGACTGCTCAAGTTCAGGAATGGCTGAGTTCTACTTTGACCCCAAACTGTTCACTCCTAAAGAGAGAAAGGTGGAAGAGAAAGGGGGCGGAAGAGAGAGCCAGGAATAAATATTTAAAATGCAACACAAGTGTCCACTGACTAGTTTTATAGTGTGCAGTGGCTATGGGAGATCTTTAGGGGAAGGACAGGTATGGAGGACACAGGAACTCCTGGTACTAATTTGAAAACTTTTTGTTAGTTTTGACTATTTAAAAAATATGTAGTTATTTTACACATGCACCTACTGAATAAACCAAATACGATGCAATCACGTCATGACCGAGGTGGTATAGAGGGTGAAGGGTGCCTTCTGCTGTGCCTGCACTGTGATCATTATCTCCACAGACCATTATCTGGTTTCTTTTACTAGCTCAATCACCTGGGAAGACCAAAGAGAAATCCCCCTTTAAGAAGATGATCATTTCTTTGAAGATCAATGATCCATTGGTCACCAGAGTTGGTAATGTACACCTGTCTTTATGTTCTGAGAAAGCAGTTCTGAACAGGCAGTCCTCCCAGAGTCAAAACAAGATACATCCTTTTTTTTTTTGTGCCGGGGATCAAACTTACAACCTTGTGTTTGCCAAGCAGGCACTTACGCCACTGAGCTAAACCCCCAACAAAACAATAACAAATAAACAAACAAAAGAACCCACAACAAACAAGTGGTACATACTCTACATGAAAAATGGTCAACAGTGCAGGCAAAGAAGGGACAAGAGGGCAGGGACAACTTGGAAAACTGGAAAATGCAATGCTACCAAAGAGAGGCACGGCCATGGGGTAAAGGACGAGAAGGATGCAGGATGAGGAGGAAGTAGCAGGATTCTAAGATATGGCCGAAACAACTGGCCTTCCGCAGCTCACAGCTGCCCAGGGAACATGTGGGCCCACCTTTGCTTCCAAACAGCCTTGGCCTGCCCCGTCCCACCAAGGGCTCATGCTGGTTGTCTTCCAGCAGCAGAAGTCTTCCCCAGGGTGCTCCCAGGGTCCCAGGTCATAGGATTGTGTGTTAATGCAATTGTGTGACATCATGTGATGACGTAGGTCTATGAATTGCACTTAAGCACTGACTCAGCCAGTTTTCCACAAAGCACATTCTGATGGCACTGTGACACTATCCTGGGTCACGTGGGACTTGAATTAAGCCAAGTCCATCTGGTTTCCAGACAAGGCAGACCAGCTCCTGAATGATCAAGTTATCTTGGCTCTTTCCAAGAGATCTTGACCTTTATTGAAGTGCCCAGATTCCTAGAAAAATCTGTAAGCTATATGTCCCTTCCAGAGAAGGAAATATACCTATTTGCACACCACATTCTGCACATATTTGGGCAGCCACATTCTTGCACAGGCCCCAGGCCCCAGGTTAGAAAGCACTTCTGAGATGCCTCGACCTTCAGGTGACTCCAAGGCACCGACTTTGAGGACAGGCTCAAAGGAGAGCTCTTTGAGCACGAGCTCAGCTTTCTTTAGCTCATTTCCTCCAGACAGTTGGAAGCCCAGGGCACCAAACACCCTGGTAGTGCCTGTGTTCGAATCAGAGCTGGTGCCTCTTCTCCAGGGTGTCCCTGCCTGCTTAGCTGTAGGCGTAGGGAGGCCAAGGGTGGTGTCTGCATGCAGAGCCCCACGCTGACGATTCTCTCTCCTCTGCTGCTCCCTCAGCCTTCGCCACAGCCTTGAAGAACCTCTACATAAGTGAAGTGGAGATAAACGCAGACGACGCAGTGGCAGTGCTGGCTTCTGCAAACATCCTCCAGTTCAGCAGCCTATTTCAGAAGTAAGGAGGCAAAAGGGACTAAGCTAGCCTGTGCAAAACTAGAAGGATCCTGCCTGGCCCATTTCATGAAACATTCCTTGTCTCTTGACTGAGAGACTTTGGGTTCCTTTGTGCCAAGCATCACCTTGAGCTTGAAAAGGAACAAGACACTAACCCGTACTATTTATTAAGAACTTGCTCATTCTCCAGAATCTATAGCAGGCTCATTTTAGTCAAATGATTCTTGGCTCACAGGAATGAAATGCAAGTGGGGGAGGGGATGTCTGCAGCTGGGAAAGGTCTGCAGGTCTGCAAAGTGACTTCCTAGGTGCCCTCAAGTCAGGCTTGATTATCCATGTCCCTTGTGTTCATTTTTAGATTAAAAAATTCTTCCTCCATTGAGCACACACATAGAAACATTGGAAGAAAAGCTTATTTCCTAATTTTCTCTTGGCTCATTTTTTTCCACTTGTGTTTTTCTGTCAATAATATATTCATTGTTCTGAATGTTACATGGACTTGTAAATCTTTTGGAAGAGGGGAAAGTATCCATCCCACTGCCCATTTTGGGGCCTTATTGCTGAGCATTCAGGACCTGCTGTCTCAGCTGTTGTTGCCCTTGTAGGAGGGTTATCCAGGGTGAGAGGGACTAGAAGGCATTTGGAGAGGACTGACATCCAGTGTTAAAGCCTCCTCATCCTGACAAGTTACTTGGCACTGGATAACTAGAGAGTTCACGGACACTGAAATTTGAGAGAGCAGTGCACTCATCTTAGTGCTTCTGCCTACATCCAGGCAGCTACAGTGGTGCAGCCTAGGGGGCAGGGGACGCTTCCCAGAGTGAACCAGCATGGGAGATGTGGGGGCAGTGCTCAGCCCTGCAATAAGCTGCCCCTTAGACTCCATTCACCTCAGCGCTGTCCACTGCAAGGTGCAGCTCACAGTATTAGTCCTGCCCACTTCCATAACTTTGAAGGGGGTGGGGATGCTAGTACAAGGGACTACGAGATGAAGACTTTGCAAGGTCAGACAGTATTCTCAGCTCTTTGCAGAGATGGCATCCTTTTATCTTCCCTGCAGCCCTGAGAGACAGGAATACTTGCCATACTCATTTTTCAGATGAGAGTGAGACATACTGAGGCTTGGAGAGACAAGTAACTTGCCCAAGTCATCAGGGCTTTCAGGGAAGAACGCTCTATGCACTAATGTGGTCCTGATTCCTGACGCAGTTCAGTATAGACAGGACATTTAGGATTGGAATGGCCTACCTGTCTCGTTCTACTTCCTTAAGTCTCAGATTCCTTATCTGAGTGAGTGAATAAATGTCTCATCTAGGCCAAAAGAGGACATCAACTACTCTGTGGAGGGTGGAGACAGGATTGCTCCTGGGAACCATGCAGGATTTAACTCCTTCTTTGTAGAGTACACATAACTATATTCAACCCTGCAAATACATCTGAGCTCATACCTTATTCTGGGGGCACCTGAGGTGCCTCAGGCCAGGCCATTGACAAGCTTCTTGCTTGTTGAGGCTGCAGACACCCCATGAGCTGAGAGTTTTAGGTGCTCAGAGACCCAGATTAATTTGCAGAGGACACACAGAGAAGGGCTCAGAATCTTGCAAAGGTCCTTCAGCGTGCTGGCACAGTCAGAGCTGTGAGGTTGTGTGCCTGCACAAAATGGGGATATACAGTTGTAGGCAGAGCTGGCTTATGTAGGATATTAGAGCCATCCAAGAAATCTGGTCCCATGTAAGATGATAGAGAAGAGTATGGATTTTCTGAGATTCCCTGTGCTCCTTCCATTGTATACACCACCCATCTGCAGCTCAGCACAGCCCTATGGCTTATAGTAACTGCTGAATCACAGCTTCCTACTCAGATCACTGTGGCGTTGCCCAGGAAGATACGCCTGACCTACATATTAGGAGGGCAATTGCCTTCCTGAAGCAGGACCTCCAGCCACTTTCTATCTCTTACCTTCCACTGCCTCTCATTGGCCCAGATTAGACACCTCATCCAACTTTTAGAACTTCGCCCCTAGATTATTTGTAGATGAGCTAAGAGTGGCAGGTGCTTCATTTTCCTCCCTCCTCTTCTGTTCTGAATGCCAGAGCATGAAAGGCTTCAGCAGCATTGAACCAAACCTATCATTCCACTAATGAGCACACCCTGGCCTGCTTGCAGCAGATGGGACCTGCCCCAGATGCTGCAGATAATTGTTGTGAAACTGGTATTGTAGGTCAGAGGCCGGGGCAGACCTGTGTACCACTGGACGGGTCTGGCTTGTCTTTGAGAGGTTGATGGTTTCGTTAGCAGGAGTATGGCAGCATGATGCCTCTTCCAGTGTGCGTGTGCGCGCTCGCGCGCGCGCGTGTGTGTGTGTGTGTGTCAGAACGCAAACACCCCAAATCACTCCAAAAGCCTCATAACATCAAATGCTGAATGAGACCTCAAAAGGCATCTCAGCTGAGCTTCTGGTCAGTGCAAATTCGCCTGGAATCATGGTTGTCATATGTATGGCCAAGTCTGACTGAAGTGAAAGACAAATGACCCTGGGTCATGCAGAGTTTTGGAGGCCATGTGAATAGCTTCCAGTCAGCTCAGTCAGCAGAGGACAGAGTCTGAAGCTTGGAGAGGAGGTGGCACGAACCCCTCAGGCCACAGCATAAAGGGTGCAGCAGAGGCACAGAGGCAGGGAGACCTGCTGTGGTCAGGCTGGGAGCCTCAAAGGGTCTGAACTACTCTACTCAGAGGAAGGGGGAAGGAGGAAGAGAGAGGCTCAAGAAGCAATGAAGATGAGGACTGATGGGACTCAGTGAACATAGGAGCCAAATACCCACAAGTGACAGCAGAGCCTGGCCTTTACTCCACACAGGGCCCCCCTGTATGCAAGACCACTTCTTGTAGTAGGTATAGGTCTCACAGTGACAGTCCTAGAATCCATATTATTCATTCATCTATCTTTACCTTGTTCTAGCACACATTTCAAGTGGCTTAAGCAAATCAATGCACTAAAAGAGCAAATTAAATCTAAAATTTCAAATTGTTTGGAAAAAAAAAGGCAAGAACGAGAAAACAAGGATGGGGGAGCTAGAACTTCCATAGTGTGACACTCTGACTAGAGGGGGACCACACATTCAGCTCTGAACTTTAGTAGGATTAAGTGGAAAATTAAGCAATTAGGTGGAAAATAGAAATTTGATATGTGACATGAAATAAAAATAAAAATTAGAGAAATAAATGACCTGGGAGAAGCATAGCTACTATTGCTATTAAAACCACAAGTATCCTCATCAGAGAACCAAGCAACATAAAGATTAAATATCCTTGACAATGTCCATCAAACACATGTGACAGTAAGTCTTGTCATTTTCTTCACAGATACTGGTGAAGGTTTTACCCCCAAATACAACTCAGTAAAAGCCATTCTCTAGGTGTGTGGTTGGAGATGGTAGTGGGTCCCCCAGTTCCCTGCTAGTGTGACTTCACTGAAGAATACATTTTAGAATGTGTGCCAGTGACTTGATACCAGTCTTTGTCTATGAGCAGGTGGATCTCGAATGGGCCTAGGACAAGTTAAGTGAATCACCTTTCAGTGATAAGGAGTCAAAATGATCCTGCAATATGAAATCCTCGTAGCCATCCTTGGGTGTCCTGGTCAACAAAGTGATCATTCCATAAGAAAATTTTGTTGAAAAGGTTAATTGTGCTTATGAAAGTGGAAACACTAGATGTCTATTGACCCCACCTTCCACTAGCCCTTCTCCCCTCCCAGCTCATTTCCTACTTGGTTTTTCCCTCCCTTACTGTGCTCACTCCTCTCTTACCCTTGAGGTTACTTCAAAATATGGCCCTGAGTCTTCCTTGGGGCTTTTGGACATACAGTCTTCTCTTAGAATGCTGGTCTCCCAGTTCCTGGCAGGGCCAATTCTTTGTCCTGTTCCTTTAGGTTTTAAATGTCTCTTTTCCAGTATCTGATAACTTTTCTGCTATAACCATACTAGGTTAGATTCTCCCCTTACTACATTTTCATGGCACCTTGCTCTTAAGCTTTCAACACTTAATATGATGCCATAATGTTTTAATCTGTCCAAGTCTTACTTAACAACATGTGTCACCCCCCTGGGTCATCATTTTTATCTCTTTGTACAACAAAATCCTCATTGGTGCTGGGAACATGCTATGTGGTAAATAGGTAAATAGGTAAATATTACTGAGGTAAATAGATTCTTTAATAACTAAATGGGCCAAATAAATGAGGTTTATGCATAGGAAAGGATGGAGACTTTTATCAAAATCTCACTCTTTGGATTTATTCATGCACAGAGAAGAGTAAGACAGAGGGCCCTCGAGCAGCACCAAAATGGTCTGCACGGAGGAAACCTGATGGGCATCCTGACTAAGATTAAACTTCATTTAAGGCACTTTAGGCTCTTTTACTCTGATTGTTAATATTCCTCCTTGGCATTGTCTACTTTTTATTTGTACACATTACTTTTTAATTACTTAAGTTTATTGGTACATTTTAGGTATACCTAATGATCGCATTCATCATAGGGAATTTGTATCTGTACATGATGAATCTTGCTTCTTTTTTTCCCATTCCCCTCTCCTCCTTTCAACTCTTCTTTCTCTCCTTACAAAAACTTTGTTTCCATTTTTTCCTTCTATTCTCTGTTTTTTCTTGTCCCTTCTTTCCTTTCCCTCTCCCCTTTTCTTGTTCCTCTTCTCATTTGAACATTTTCTTCCCATTTCCCAATATCTATTATACATTTTGGTCCTTGTTTACACTTTTGTTTTCACCAGAGAAACAATGTCATGTTTAAACATGTTTGCCTGATTTATTTCACTTAAGAGTATGATCTCAAGGTACAGCCATTTACCTAGAAATGTCTCAAGCTTATCCTTATTTATGGAAGAGTAGTACTCCATTGTATAAAAAAATCACCTTCTTTTTTTAAAAAATAATTTTATTTAAAGAGAAAACAACAAAACAAAACAAAACAAAACAAAACAGAATAAAGGGTAGCAACAATAGAGTATTCCAAGGAGAAAAGGAAAAGAACAACAACAAAAAAACCTAAGAAATTATTGCTTGACAAATTACATACTGACTTCTTGGAAATAGTTGTTCAGTTTACAAAGTTAAAACATGTAAAGTAGACATTCAAACAGTGAGACTGTTAACAGTTCTGCTCCACAATCTGACAAAAACAGCAATATGGTCATCCATCTTACCCACTCAAATATACATGCAATTATATCAAAAGGGTAAAATCAAACACAACAAAACAGAGCAAAGCGGATCACAAGAAAGCAATGTAAGAGACAAAAGTTTCAAAACTAGACAATCGGACATATTCACTCTCTATCATATTGACTCTTGTTTTCTTCCAAATAGTTGTCCATATTGTCAGATACAGGGAATTCACATGAAACAACCTAGTATGGAATTGATCTGAGCAGGGTGAGAAGGGCATTTCAGGTCTTCAAGACCAGACATTAGGAAAGCCAAGAATGGCTGTCATAGTGTCTCTCATTCTCCTCAAAATAGCTGTCCATACCTTAATGTGTGTTGAAGTTAAACAAGGCAAAGCAAGCTAAGATCACTTTGAACAAAAAGTGACAGTTTTGCTGGACTTCACATCATGACATTATGGAATCAGCACTGGGTATTGTAGTGTCTCTTTTTCTTCAAAGCAGTTGTTCATTTCAACATGTGTTATATAGTTGGTTCTCATAAACTGTTTATAAGCTCTACACATGCATGAGTCTCTACATGTATATCTATCATTTCTGTTATTATCAGGAAAAACAAAACAGAGCAAGATAAAACAAAACAATTCCTAGAAAAGCATGAGGCAGAAAAGTCACATAAAACCACAATACAAGGTGATCTACAATGGTTACCATGGTGTCTCAGCAGTGTATAACAACATGAATAAAAACGAAGCATTGGAGACATTATAAGACTTCAAAAGCAAGTAATAATCAAACCAGAGTGTGTATCTTAGTGAATCTTGTCATCTTCAGTGTAGTTGCCTATACACTTAGACTTGATGCTATCCATCATAACAGATTTAAATAAAATCAGTCAATACAAAGTAGCAATCTAACAAACCAGATTCAAATAAGATCAGTCATAATAAGATAGTGTAAGTTATAAAGGGCTTCAGATTAAGTTGATAGAAAAATTAGGGATGATTACCATAATATGTCCTCTTATTTTTGGGATAGCTGACCATGTCCTCAAGTCTAGTGTAAGTAGACAAACTGGAACAGCACGTAATCCATCCAAGCAGAGTGGTGAGAATAATGTAAATTTTAAAACTTGTTACCCCATTAACAATATCCTCTGCCTCCCTTTTTTAGACAATTCCTCCCCTTTCACTCCCATAGGGTGCACTGCTTGTTTTGGGTCCCACTGCCTCCCTATAGAGCATCTCAATGGACCCTATCTCCTGATCTACTCTGCCTGTGTTTCTCTCTGTTAGTATTTCGAGGCCCTCTATACTAGAGATTATAGCCATTCTTCTCTGCCTCATTTCTGCTATTCTATTTTTCTGCCATTGATAGTCTATTTTTCTCTTCCACTCCACTGTCTGCCTCGTTCACTGAGGCCTCTCTGCCACTGTTTCTGAAATGCTCGTATTCTTGTTCTCTCTCCCTCGAATGTCCTTCAGTATTTTTTGTAGGGTTGGACTGGTGGTCACAAATTCTCCTAGTTCCTCTTTGTCATGGAAGCATCTTTTTTCTCCATTAATTTCTAGAGAGAGTTTTACAGGATACATCAATCTGGGCTGGAGATTGTTCTCCTTCAGCACTTGAATTACTTTACTCCAAGCTCTTCTTGACCTGATGGTCTGTGTCAAGAAGTCTGCCGTGATTTTGATAGGTTTTCCTTTATAGGTGATCGGTTTCTTTTCTCTGATGGCTTTTAATATCCTGTTCTTATATTGAATTTCTGGGATCTTGATTATTATGTGTCTGGGTGTAGCTCTGTTTGGGTTGTAGGTGGCTGGAGTTCTGTATGCTTCATACCTCTGCATATCATTTCTTTTTTCTATGCTTGGGAAATTTTCCTTAATAATTTCTGTGAATAGCCTTTGTAATTCCTCTGGTTTGATTCCTGCTTCTTCATTCA